>JAPYZJ010002048.1:0-42812 GCA_030522765.1 Ophioninae sp. B BG-2022a
TTTTTTGGAAGCATATATCCGTGGCTATAAAATAAATATTGAATAAGAGGTTTGAAACTTGTTTTGAAAAAAATATATGCTCTGATATACTACTGTACCGAATTGTGTACACCCCCCTCAAGGGGAGCCTAGTCGTGTTTTTTTTTGGTACTTTTTCGTTCTTTTGGTTTGTAAACAATATAAAAATAAACATTTCATCAATATATTATGGCTAATTTCATTTTGGCGGTTAATGGGTTAATCCGGCAACCTGAAAACTACTTGGGCCGCGTAGTTATAACACCGCAGTACGTAATGTTCAATATTAGATTCTATTCTTTCGTAGTGTGTAGGGCACGTCTGATCAGTACTGAATGTTGGCCAAAATAGTGGACCCGTAGTACGTCAGTAAGAAGACAACTTTACGTCAGTCCGATCAACTACGTCATTGCATGTATTCGGGTTGTCCCTTTGGATTTTCTTTATTAGATTTCTATCAAATAAAGGGATGGCAGGTTTCTCCGATAAACACTGCGTCGTGTTATATCATTTTACATTATGAATCGTCCTACTGCATATATAGCTGCTTGTTGTTATCATCTGCTTTAACTAGCTAGATGATATCTAGCTAGTCAGCTAGACTAGCTAAATTACATCTAGCTAGTTGATTATTGGTTTACTAATAACACTTTAACTAGCTAATGACATTTTTTCTAGCCAACAACGTTTCATCTAGCTAATGATATATTAGTTAGCTATAATAATCTACCTAGCAAATTATATTTTAACTAACGAAATTCTAGGTAGCTTATGATATTTCAGCTATCTTGTAACATCTTAGCAAAATAATGACGTTTTAGCCAGTTGATGACATTCCAACTCGCTTGTAATATTTTAGATAGATCATGGCATTTTGGCACGGTGCTTAAATTCTAATTAGATAATGACACTTCAACGATCCAATGACTTTTCAGCCAAGTACGTTTCAATACCTAGCGGACATGACATTTCAACTAGATAATGATATTTTAACCAGCTAATGACTTTTTAACTGGATATTCACACATTAGCCAGCTAATGGTTTTTCAGTCAGACAATTAAATTTTAGACAGCTCACGCTGGTTTCGTTAAAAGACACGAAGCTATATTTAAAACACGAATCCAAATTTGCCATCAATCAAGACGATAAATTCTCAACAACTGAATACGTCGAATTCTGCCGTATAGATTTCAGTTCAGATTTTCTCGGGTCATGAGTTTTAGCAAGTCATTTTGGGAATGTAACGTTTCGTAATAGAAATTTCAGTCAGCAGCACAATGACCACGGAGTGTTTTCGAACGTATCAGAACGACCGGCGACAATCCGAAGAATACTTCTCGACCCAATCACTTTTACTTGGTTCGCTCTTTCCTCCTAGCCCCTGCGTCCACTACCACCAACGATAAGTGAGATGTACGGGTACTCTCGAGGTCTTTTAGCTGCTTCAAGGCTCGCTCGCCGAGTTTACTATGTCAATGTCACCATCTTCCACTTCCTTTCGCTCGATGAAGAAGAGGAAGAATAAGGAAAGAGAAGAAGAGTGGAATTGAGGGAGGGGTTGGGGAAAGGAGGAGGAAATGACGCAGTGGAGGGGACAAAAGGATGAACGAAAGATAAGAAGACGACCCCTCGAGGGAAAAGCGTGGGTGTCTTCTGGGTTAGATTTTCCCAGCCCGGTTAGTCCTTTTTACCCTTTTCCGAGCTTATGCCTTCAAGAAACTCACAGGCCCACCACTGATCTATTTATTGTAGGAAGTTTCGCAATTTCCCGCTTGAATTACGAAACGTGCGTGCTCAATGCGCCTACAACGTTGGGAAGAAAAAAACAACCCAAAAAGGGGATAAGAAGAAAGGAATAAGAAAATAGTTGAATAAAAAGTATCCTGGATCGATACGGATCCCAGAAAATTTTATCCCACTGCGATGTGCCATCAACCCCGAAACGATTGATTCTTCGAGACCCAGGGTCATATATGCGCAAATATTTCAATTTCTCAACAATCCGTGCTTTTGCTCACCCTTCCGAAACATTGCTAGCTGAGAATAAATAAAATTCGCGCCCTCCAGAAAGCGGGGGTTAGCAATCCTTGTACTGGCTATTGACAAATTTATTTCCAATATTTAAAAATTTCCAAATCCAAATATATTTCCACGTTATTGATATGTGGAATTTCACTGATGAATATACAAATATTATTAGTGATTAAAGACCATTTCAAAGCGTCCAGTACAAAATTGGACATTTTTTTTCGAAATTTGGCATCGAAGAGTACTCTCGAATTTTTTAAATAATTTTCTATTATTTTTAACACAGACAAATCTTCATGTGTCAAATGAGAAAGAAATGAAAATATTAAAAATTAGTTTTTATGTAGCATTTACATACTATTACGTTGTATCTATTTAATTTTAACGAAAGAGATATTTCAACGACGAATTAATCAGTAATCATTGGAAAACTGAATATATATTGAGTTTATGCGGGTAATTTTATCGATAATGATACGATGATCCGAACGTATTAATTAAATACACAAACTCGTATTTTTCAGTTGGGCAGTTGTAACAAATGTAAAGTCACTGACAAAACCTCAGTTAAACACATGCCAATATCGTAGAATTTGACTTCAACTATTATTGAAAATCAAAAGTAAATATTTTGAAGTGTTTATTAATTATTACAATAGCTAAATATTAAATATTTATTAAATTTAAATTAAATATGAATATATAAAAATGATTAAATACATTTTTCCTTAATTCAATCAGGGCTAAAATATAGCTTTCAATGGCTTTAATTAGGTTGGATCACGGAATAAAGTACTCCAAGATTTTTTGAAAATATAAAAAAGAATTATTGATCTTTCAATGAAGCCTGACTTCTCATACTAGTGTGAAAGGCTTATCGAGGAGTTGTTTCGTGACCATTAGGATTGTTATGTAGTAGGTTGCATATTAATCCTCTGGAAACCAGTATGAACCAATATTGATATTGGACCAATTTTCATCACGAAGCGTTAAGAAGAAATTGAGCAGAGGGTAAAAAAATAAAACTAAGCTCCGGGCCATATAGTACGAGGTAAATGTTGAACACCCGAAGAACTCTACGATTTTTTTTAACCATTCCAAGCGTTTGCATACATTGAGGGCATCACGAAACCAAGTTTGGACGTGCGCAAACTCCGCAAGGCTGATGCTTGGCAAGTACTCATGTTTTCGTCACGCCAGCCCATTACGTATACAACCGTTGATATATTATCGATTGAAAGTTTTCGACTAATGTAGGAAGTGATGTAATGGAGAATAAGAAACTTGGATATCGGCCCCAAATATTTCCGGGATCGATGTGGAGAAACTATTTGCATCGGCAATAGTGCACTGACACAGTGAAAACATCGAACAAACTTTTATTTGTTTTTTGTTTTCTTCTTTTCGAAGAAAATTTTTGTTCTTTTTTCATTTTTTAAATCTTTTTTTTTTAATATCTTGAGATAATTTGAAAATATATGATAATTTCGATAAAAATAAAAAGTTTTTATTTATTCATTTTTATCGTTTCTTCTTTGTTAACAAGAAAATGTTATTGTTTTTTAAATTCTGTGTAATAATTTGGATTTTTTACATGAAAATGATTATTTAAGAAAGAAAAATGTTTGTTCCCTTCGACACAATTCTTTTGAAAATATTTTTTAATAATTTGTGAATTATTTAAATCTGAATAATAATTTAAAAATTAATTCTTTTATAAAAAAAGAACACTGGAAAAGACTTCTGTTTCACGTTGTTCTTTGGAGATTAGTTTGACAATTTTCGAAGATTTTAGGACTGGTTAGTTGAAACACCGGGAGGTCGTTGTGCCAAATAGGATTGACAAGGTATTAAAAATTGGGAAATAATATTCTAGAAATAAACTCGTTGCTTGGTAGCTACGTATACTTCAAGATCATTTTTGTATCGACCCATCGATGTCTTACAGAGCATACACGAACAAATATTTTTTACGAAAATCAATTATTTTCAGAACCAATTATATTCTGAACGTAATCCATCCCTAATTGAAATCGTTTCATGACTTTGGAGACCAATACCCCAATTAAAATTGGAAGGCATTAAATACGATAATTAATATTCCTTAAAAATGTAAATCTTATTATTATTATAAGTTTCAATAATATTAGGTTATACATTATAATGTCAAAATAGTATTGCAATAATTACATTACTATAAGTTTAATAATTATATCTATTAGCATCGGAAATTTGTACAACTTGGGAAACCAATACTGGTATTAAGGTCACAGGGATCGTAAACCGGATTATTAAAATTCCACAAAGATTATAAATAACCCAAATGATAATATACAAAAAAGTTGATTAAAATAAAAAAAAATATAAAAAACGAATTTTAAAAAAATCTATTGAAATGAAAAACAAAGGAAATAATTATTGAAACAATTGTTAAATCTAATCGAAGTCGAATTGGAATGTAGGTCACAGTAGTGAGAAATCCGTGATGAACGAGATGCAATAATAACTTCATAGCGTGCCCCGAGTGCAATGCTAGGACCAGGAATTTCGTTTTGGAATGCGCAATGTGGTTTGTGTCATGACGGCTCGTAAGAAAGAAAGAGAGATAGAGACTCGATCGGACCACGAAACGTTGAGGGTCTAATTCGGGTTATACTCTCGGAGGCTCACCGCATACTGTACTCCGCCCTTGGCTCGATCAATACGCAGCGCACAGGGAGGAAGGATGCCTACGTGCGTAACTCACTCCCACTATATACGTATATTTTCGATATAGACACATATATGGGCCATTTCATAGCGAATCGACTAATTTTTGGCCCTTAACCTCAAACGATCGATCGCTCGTGGGCATTGACCTCATCCAATCAACTTCCACTTTTTTCCGTTCTTTTTAGCCCACTGTCGTTACAATGTCCATTTTGGTGTTTTTATTCTCCGATGAAATTATTTGGGGAACGTTTGCACTTGAATAAACATGTACATAAGGCTTTTCATGGCGATTCAACGATTTTTTGACCTTCCCCCTCTTCAATCGAAGGCCTTCGACCGTTGACCTCACTGAATGAGCTACCCAACTCTGCCGCCATCTTTCCCTTCCTTCATTGAATCTTACCAAAACGTATCCCATTTTACGGTCTTTTACAAAGTTACGTTATCGCACAGTATCAAATCTGAGTTTTTTCAAAATTCGCTGTGGGTATGTGTAATGATAAACGTCTACTTATTTTATGTCCAATAGTGCTCATCATTGGTAACCATGATGCACGTACGCTCAGAATTCTATATTTGCAATTTTTTGGAAAAGATTGATACTTTTAAGAGGCCGAACAATAAATGGTTCAATAGGAGAATATTAAGAAAAATATAAATTTTATTAAACGTTATCATGAAACCACCAATAGGAAAACAAATCTTTGGAGACTGCGAATTTTTTTAAAGGATAGAAACTTTTAAGGTGTTCAACTTACGAATTTTCATATGCAAAGCTGAAATTTCATATGAAGCTTTCATTATTGGCCTGTATTTTAAATTTTATTCTAATTACACTTTTATTTATATTCTATTACGTTCAGTCCAGAATTTTTTATATCAATAATACTATTTTCAATCTATTTTTTACCCAACTGTTACGAAAAATCTATGCTGATTTTTTGTCGGTCGATTATTCTCGCAGCGTTATTTTGATGAAATTTTCAACAAATCTTTGCGGTATTCTACTTTCCCGGTATATATTTATAGAAAACAATTTAAACTTAAAAAAAAATAGAAATCACGAAAAAAGAAACTAAAAGTAAGACCAATAAAAAATTGATTGAACATTATCGCAAAATGGCCGATATGATAAAATCTATGGAAAATTTCTTGGATTTCTTTTTCGTTCGAAATATTCACTGAACGAAAATATCTGCATCTATAATGTATAAAAAGATATAGCATAATCGAATATATTTTGAAAAGTGTAAGAAATATGTTACAGATGAATTGCAAAGGCAGAATAACTATTGGCCTGTCTTTTTCTCGTCATTTCTGCAGTGTAACATTGCAAGTTTCGATCTGTGATTCTAGCTGAGAGGCTGAGAGAATTTCCGCCCACCCAACGTGGAAACGTAGAAGAAGACGAGAAAAGGGAGAGAGAAATGCGAGGTTGACGGAAGGGCGGATCGTAACGTGTCCATATCTACTGGATCGAGGGTCTGAATAAATCCTGCCTTGACTACTCGTCTGATACCCCATTGCAAAACGCATTTTCCACTTCGGCCTTCATGGTTCATTCATGAAAGACGATAGAGAATGATTTCAGGGCAACATTAACAAAATAGTACAAAGCTTTACACTTTGATGCTGAAATAATGGCATTTAATTATTTCGTTTTAAAGTACTAAAAATATATATTGATTAATATGTGGACTTGTCAATATGTGTGGTGGACTGTAATGGGTGGATAAAGCCGGACCTTTTCGGGGAGGGACAAGAAAAATGGGATCTCTATGGTTCGGATGTGGATGAATTGAACTGTTTAGCATTCGGACTGGGAAAAGGTTGAAGTTGGAGTTTTAGGGCTTGGACATGAGATAGTTGGAGCTTTAAGGTTTGGTTTGGACCTCTCAGAGCTTGGATAAGGAAATGCTGGGGCTTTGGAGGTTGGAGTCGGAGTTTTAGGATTTGGACATGGGAAAGTTGAAGCTTCAAAGGTTGGACCTGGAGTTTTAGGAAACTTTCCTGGACATGGAAACTAACTTTTCCTGGACATGAAAAAGTTAGAGTTTTGAAGGTTGAACTTGCAGTTTTAGGATTTGGACATGGGAAAGTTGGAACTTCAGAGGTTGAACGTGGAGTTTTAGGATTTGGACATGGGAAAGTTGGAGCCCTGGAGAATCGACTTAGAGTTTTAGGATTGGAGCATGGAAACGTTGGAGCTTTAGGGTTAGGATATGCAAAAGCTGCTATTTAGAAGCAACATGAATGGAATACCACGAAGCCCTAAACGTTGGTATCTTGAAAGTGATATTTAATTGTTTTGTGCTAAAGTAAAAAATATATTGAAACGGGAATTCCAATTATATTTATCGTGAAAATGCATTATTTTCTTTTTCCAACCAAGCGCAATTAGCCGCAATATCTTACGGAACAGACGCGCAAACTGGACACTCAAAAATACGTAGACATCAATATCAACCCAACTTTTTTTCCTAACCTCATCGATTCCGTACGCAATAAGAAAAAAAATATATTCGTAAGGAAACCAGATAAATGCAAAAACTTGAGTGCCACTTACGAAAAAAAAAATTTATTCACCGATACGCCTATTCTTAGCTCGGATTTTATTTTCCTCGACAGATGCGTATATACGCGTGGAGAACGAGAGAGAAATACGACGTTGTTTTCGTCGACCTAGATAACGCGAAAAATATATCTCGTCTCGCAGAGTTTCGTTCGTGGATCACAGAGAAACGGAAAAAAAGAATTTTGTGTGCAACGAATTATTGATATTTGTGAAATCTGGTGCAAAGGAGGAAAAAAGGCAAATTAAAGGGAGAACTAGAAAATAAAAGGGATAAAGAAAAGAAAAAAACGAAAAAAAAAATGGATAATAGAAAGACACGAAGGAAGAAGAAAGAAAATACGAAAAAAGAAAAAAAAATAGAAGGAAAAGGAGAAACAAAATAGTAAAAATGGGACAAGGTATAAATGCAAAGAAAAAACGAAAATGAAGTATATTTCAAAAAATCGTTTAAAAAAGGGAAAAAATATAATAGAAACTCGAAAGAAAGGAAGGAAGCGGCAAAACGACGAAAACGCGTCCGGATAGATCGGGCGCTAAAATATTCGCGGCTTTGGAAAAATATCTAGACGCGAAAAAATAGCACTGAGATGGTGGGAAGTGGCAAATAATATTAGCCGAGGGAGAACGGGTTGGTGAGAAATGCGCGCACACATTGGTAGGGAGGTTCTCGACAAACGCTTACGATAATGGTGCGCCAGGCGACTGTTAGGATATCGTCGTATCTCGCGCTCGGTCTCCCCGCGGGGAAGAGTGAGACACTCGCAATGTGCTGGCGTGGCAATGCACGCGCGCTCAGCGCTACTATCGCCGACCATGTTTTTTTTTCAATGGTTTTTTTCTTTTGCCCAAGAGAGTCACGCGCGTTCCAATGTTTGACCGTGACCCAGATACGACACGAAGTTTTAGTGCGCTAGGCGCTGGAGCTGCGGTGTTATTAGAAGCCCCGAAATTCATTGGTTTCTCTTTTCATCGGGTCCTCCGTGCCACACACATGGAACTGATACGCTCTCGTGTGGTGCACGACTGTTGATGCTCCGCTACCAGGGCTAATATTATCTCCGGCGATTTTCTACTAGTCGCTCGCAATCGTGAGATTCACGAAACGAAATGTGGGGACCTATCAGTGTCACAGCTGGCTCGTGGGGTACTTCCGCCGAAATGGAAACTTGGAACTATCGGGAACGTTCTCTTGATTTTTGATGTAGGTTCCACGACGCGTCCCATTCGTACGAGGATCTGAGAAAACTCATCTTTTTATGGGGTTGCAATGAGAAAAGGTATTATTTGGTATTATAATAATAAGGTTATTATTTGGGTGGGGATGAATCTTGTGATAGTTCATGGTGACGGAACATGTCGGGTCTGTTAAACGGTAAAAAACCGACTTATTAAACAGTTGGCAGTTTAGGTTTTGGACATGAAAAAGGCTTTAGAGGGTTTTTTTTTTAGTTGGAGGATTTGAACGTGGAAATGTTGGGGATGTAGAGTTTCAAGTTGGATGTTTTAGAGTTGACACATGGAAAAGTTGGATGTTTTCGGGTTTGGACATGGAAAAGTTGGATGTTTTGGGGTTTGGACATGGAAAAGTTGGATGTATTATTTTTTGCACATGGAAAAGTTGGATGTTTTAGGTTTTGCACATTCAAAAGTTGGATGCTTTAGGGTTTGGACATGGAAAAGTTGGATGTTTCAGGTTTTGCACGGGGAAAAGTTGGAAGTTTTAGGGTTTTCACATGGAAAAGTTGGATGTTTTAGGGTTTGGGCATGGAAAAGTTGGATGTTTTGGGGTTTGGACATGGAAAAGTTGGATCTTTTCGGTTTTGCACATGGAAAAGTTGGATGCTTTAGGGTTTGGACATGGAAAAGGTAGATGTATTAGGGTTTGGACGTAAAAAAGTTGGATGTTTTAGAGTTTGAACATAGAAATGTTGGATATTTTAGGGTTTGGGCATGGAAAAGTTGGATGTTTTAGGTTTTGCACATGGAAAAGTTGGATGTTTTGGGGATAGGACATGGAAAAGTTGGATGTTTTAGGTTTTGCACATGGAAAAGTTGGATGCTTTAGGGTTTGGACATGGAAAAGTTGGATGTTTCAGGTTTTGCACGGGGAAAAGTTGGATGTTTTAGGTTTTGCACATGGAAAAGTTGGATGTTTTGGGGATAGGACATAGAAAAGTTGGATGTTTTAGGTTTTGCACATGGAAAAGTTGGATGCTTTAGGATTTGGACGTAGAAAAGTTGAATGCTTTAGGATACGGACATGGTAAAATTGAATGTTCAGAGATTGAAAAGTTGAACCTTTTAGGATTTTGACAGGGAAAAGATGGGACTTTTGAGATTGAAATCTAAACGGTAGGGTTTGGCCCTTGAAAATAGTGAGTCTTAGGGTTCGAAAATGAACGAAACCAGCTTTTACGGAAGTATAATGCAAACCGCTGAATCTTTACAAATAAAGGTTTATTAAAAGTAGAACCATATTGTGGTTTCCAGTTTAACTAATATAATTTTATTTGAAATTACTCAAACTAATTTTAACTAATATTGTAACGAATACATTTCGCTTAGGAAGCAATACTCCGAATGTTCTCTTCGATCGTCAATAATACCCATAACCCCATATCGTATGAACGCACGCAACCCAAAGGTTTTTCACGACGGAAGGCCAAAAAAAGCTACTCGAACAATGTCAATCGTGATGACTCTGCCCTAAATTCCGATGCATATTTAATGTGCATCGAAGCTTTAGGGTCACAAAACGAAATTCGATACTATTCGAGTCAGATGAGGGCTGGATACCGAACGCAAGTTGTTAATACGTTTTAAATGTATGGATATCACACATACTGTATATTTTCAGGCAAACACGAAGCCCTGGACGTTATCAATTATATTTCTTTGGCTCAAACCTTTTTTACTGTCATTATTATTACGAAATACTTGCAGGAATAACTACAACTACTAATGTAAATAGGAAGTGGAAAATTATTTTCCTCATTCTCTTTTTAAGACTGATAATTATTTTAAACGTTATAAACGTGTTTTTCTAAATAATATATTTCCCGAAGGAGCCTAAACTTGAATTTTCATTTTTACTTTTTATTCTTTAACTTATTTTTTTCACTTAATTTTATTTTCTTAAATTTTTTATTCTTTGCGTACCTAATTTCTTACAAACCAAAAAAAGAGCATAAAATAAATAATTAATATACAATAATTTTTTTTTTAGACTTTTTACGCTCAACATTCCAATCGAACAGAATATTCTTAACTCAACCATTTTCTGGAGTTTGATCATCGCTTTCAAAACGGGTGTGGGAAAAAATGGTCCAAAATAGAAAATCAAATTTTACATCACGTTGTACAATGGTCGTGCTTTATTCCTCCCTGGCTCCAACATTTAGAGAAATGATGTGATTCGTTAATTGTTTAAATTACTTTTTATACAAATATCTAAGCACTGGCCAGATGTACGTGAATTCCGAGGGTAAATTTTACAGTGTCTTTTATGGCCGTAGGAAGACCCAGAAACCGCATACTTCGATATTATTCACTGACATAGCAAACCGCCGCGAGTCTTTCGTATAATTTTTTTCAATGCGCTCCCCACTCGGCGGCCGTCAAAATAGCAAGACCAAAAAGAGACTCAACAAATGACTTCTAAGAATCTATCGTGCATAATCGTGTACGCATGAACCCCCTCCTTCCCCCACGTCGTCACTTTTCTATAGTCAGAGAGGCGGGGGGGGGAGGGGATTTTTACGAGGCCTCGCAAAATTATACCGTTACTTTTGGCACACAAAATGTTTGAGAAAGGCAACCCAAGGAAACGGCCCCCATGGGATACCAGAGGCATAGAAAAAAATTGTGAGGATACGAATCTCTGAAAAACTCGTAAGGTCAATAACACCGAAAACGAACGAGAACAATTTTTTTATGCACACGTAGAATCAGAGATTGTCATTCTGTGCGATTTTTACACGACTGACGTTTGCAAATTCCGATTATTTATTATACAATTCATTTTGAATGGTTATTGTAATCGATTAATGATAATAATAACTCACAGGTATATTTTATTATATAATAAATATTTGTATGGCTAATTTTTTTGTTTTCGTAGATTTTTTTGTGTAATTATTTTTAATTGATAATAATAATGGTTGATACTTATAGAAATCATTTTTATTTGCACCCATACAAAACCGGAAAAAGACAGTACGAGTCATCAACTTCTGTGTTGTATCGAAATACAATGTGGTCGACTTAAAAAAAATCGCAATACGGCAATTTTTCTATTGCATGCACGAGACGAAAAAAAAAACAATGCAATAGGAAAATGTTCCTACAATCGTAAGTATTAAAAAACGAATTACAGACAAATTGTTTTTGGATTATTTCAACTGCGATATTTCTCTATGAGAGATCGCAAAAAAGTTGAACAAATTTGGAAGTAAATTTTGGCAAAGATTTTTAGGTCCTTTTATTTCGGTGTCTAATTTGTACACAGTTATGCACAACAATGCAATTAAGGGCATTGCGTACATCGATAATTTACCGCAAGGCTGCGGGTTCATCGATCGTCCGTAAAGAAAATTATCGAAATCGTGAATGCACGTTCGTCCGTGGCTCGTGTTTTGCCACGATTAATAATTTAGAAAGTCCGCGATCGGGGGAGCCCAAAACGCCAAGGGCGGGAGGGTGAATGGGAATATTGCATGCCTCAAACTCATCTCGTTAATTATTCAGGTGGCGCTCTCGTCATTTCCAATTATACGTTTTTTGGGTACGGATAAAACAGTGAATTTGCCAATTTATTTTTTCGAGGGTGTACTCGTCTCAAACAGGTGATCGTTAGACGAGAATGCAGCTTTGGATAAATACGATGGGACTCGAGTTCTCGGAAAAAAACATTATTTTCCTTTCGATAAATAATAATTTCCAACGATTAATATTCCAATTCAATTCTCCCAAAAACTTGAATTTTTTAAAGAAAAAAGAAGCCTTCATTTTGGATGTAATTTTTTGCTCGTGCCTGATGATATACAGGGTGTCTAGAAAGTTGCCCAAAAATATTGTGCAATCCAAACTTGTGGCTCAAATGAACAGGATTCTTGGTTCAAACCGAGGGATTGTTTGGGTTTAATATTTCGAAAAACAAGCTTTCAGCTTAAATGAAATGGAAAATTGATCCACGTCAAGGATTTTTTTGAAGTGAAAGTTTAGCTTGACTCAATTTGAAGATTTCTTTGAGTTACAAATTGTGCAATATGAAACCTCAGGTTGGGCCAAGAATAAATCGTGGCCCAGCTTGATGGGTTATTTGATTTCAAGTTACGCAATTCAAACCCAAACCCAAACTTACGATACAAACGAAAACGAATCTTCGCCCAATCTGAGAACTCGTGTGGGTTGCGAAACTTGGAACCCAAACGAGCCTTCAAACATCCCAAAAAAACCTCAGGATGGGCAAATATAAATATTATATTATTGCAATATTATCTTGCAACTTTAAGTTCACACAATCACGCTACCAGTATTACCTATATGAAGATACTCCATGGTCCCTTTCATGCTCCTCCCCCCCGGTTTATCTCCGTAACCGGAAGAGACAGCAGAAATTCGTTTGTTTCTCTTCAGGACTCAGGCAATTAAAAGTTCATTACACCATGGACAAAGCGGTATTTTTAGGAAATTACCTAGGACTCGCAAGGCCATAAAGAGCAAATAGATACGAGTGTGAGCGCAGGATGTATCGCATACTCAATAATTTTCTACATCACGAACGTTGGGGTTCTTCTATTTGCAGTCAGATCGTTAGGACAACCGAAAATTTACCGTTAGGACGGACGATTCCGATGGGACACCACTGTTGGAACGAAGCTGCTCCCCCCCCCCCCCTGCCACTACTTTTCTCGTTTTCGTATTTAGAATCTCACGGGCCCGAGAGATACACCGTTAGACCAAGCTTGGTCAACATTTAGCGCAACCTGCACGAATACGCGGACTCTTGGATTCTCAAAGGCGAAATCGCGTGGTTGGCTCGTTAATAAAAACTCAAGATAGAGCTCGTTTCTCGCACGAAAAGAAAACGTTATTTCGAAACGTGAACTTCTATGGAATGTTTGGCTGATTTGTGAATTTGCAGTTCTTCCGTGGGCGAGAACAAATAGGCGTGTGGGAAGTTATGCGTTTGAGGGTTATTCCAGGATTGGCTACTTGCACCACAGAGAGAAATTCCTCGCTCGATTGGATGGAATTATTTTTTTTTTGAATCGGTCTGATTATATTGTTATTCACTTCCCCTCAGGCAACGGCACCGATGCGCTCAAGTTTCGAAAAGTAGTTTTAATGTTTTACTGTATCAGCGATGTACTCGAGAGATAACGAAAATGCTGTTCATTTTTTTATGATAAATTACCGTTCTGACAAGTGAACTCTTTGTTACGAGAAACGGCCATTTTATTATGAAAAAAAAAACATTTTTTTATGAAAAAGTCTATTTTGTTACGAAAAAGTCAATTTTGTTTCCCCAAATCGCATTTTATTATCTTTATCGCAAATTAACTGATATTATTATTATCATAATCGTAAACTTATTGATATAAATGCAAATTATCTTTTACGCCAAAAGACAATTTTGGTACGAAAAATAGCGATTTTGTTACTATAAACAGCCATTTAGTTACAAATTACCATTTTCATCTGAAATTCGGAATTTCAGGCACAAATGGCTACAAATGGCCATTTTGTCATGAAAAATAGCTATGTTCTTCCGGCAAATCGTTCACACTATTTTCTTTTTTATTTCACGAGTTTCTTGTTGTTGTAATAATAAAAAAAATTAAAACGTGAAAATAACGCTTGGCATAACATTTGAAATCTCGGCAAATGCAATTTTTGTGAATCACATATCTTAATACTTTCTAATGATGGTGGCCGAAATGATGTATGATTATATGAGCGGCAGGAAGGATCGTGGATAGATGAGACCACTTAATCCGTCGTTCCGCGCTAGAGCGGACGAACCGAAAATTCACCGTTAGACGCTAGAGACCCGTGGAAGGGAATGCTCTCTGAACTCTCGGACCGAACGAGTTTTCGTAGACAATGCAAAATTATAATTCAACGCTCCTTTCCTGATGAATATGAAACGAAGAATACGAAAAACGAAGATTACGAATCTCCAAAACAGTTACTTTTTTCAAACCCCAATTTTTGTTTTATTATTTCGACTCTATTTCTTTTATTAGAATAAATTATTTTTTAACATGATTCGAACATGCTTTGTGAAACCTCAATCTTCATTATATTTATTGTAATTTATTAATTATTGTGCTCTACATTTACTTTCTGGAGAATTCGAAATTTTTCCCCAAAAATTATTTTTTGCTGTAATGTCAACATTTGACGAACATATTTTTTTTCAGATTAGTTTAGTATTTCAACTGGCAGAAGATTAAAAGGGATTTTCGGAAATCTAAATATCGCTTCGAAATTTGTTTTTATTTTCGAAAAATTTAAATAATCTTCTAAGATGTTCAAACAAATAGAGAAATCGTGATTTCTGTCACATTACACACGAATTACAAAT
Organism: Ophioninae sp. B BG-2022a; assembly: GCA_030522765.1. NCBI lineage: Eukaryota > Metazoa > Arthropoda > Insecta > Hymenoptera > Ichneumonidae > Ophioninae sp. B BG-2022a. Next base: position 14,926 of record JAPYZJ010002048.1, read on the forward strand.
GAATTGTGCATACAAAAAACGATGCCTCGTGCCGAGAACAAGCAGATGCGACTACGAGTAGTTTTTTTTTTTCTCCACGTAGGTAAGAACGATCCATTATTAGCCGGTTCTCCGGCGCGAATTCGAATGAACGATCATGCTATTTCGAGTCGCGCAACGACGACGAGAGAAGAGCTGAAAATTCCACGTTCGAAAAAGGGGTAATTACAACCTCTTTGGGCATTCGTATGTGTTTCTAGCTCTTTCTTTCTTTTCTGTTCTATTCGATATTTTTCTCTTCGACTTCTGAAAGCCAATAATGATCGGTTGCGCTGGATCGACTCTCTATCAATTTTTTTTTTATTTTCTTTCGTTTCAAACGAAACCGAAATCACGAGACATTTTTATTGCAGGGATTTTTCGAAACGGTAGACTTTCGACGAATTTATTCTCATTTCGGAGAAAAAAGAAAAGTGTTGGAAAAGGAAAGAAAAGGAGGAGGAGAAAAATAACGATTCTGGGGGAGAGAAAATTTATTGTGGCAGCTGTCCTTAAATAGATTTATTTCGTTCTGTTTGAGCATTTACTTCCTCAGCAGTGAAGCGAAAATGAGATTTTCGAGCCACTCTCGTGTTGCAAAAAATATTTGTTAAATATATCCTATATTCTCAACTGCTTGAAATTTGAATATTCTTTTGGTTTCGATAAAAATTAATAATTCATGATTTGCAACATTGATGAATGCGAATCGGAGCAGAAAACGAATTTTCAAAATTGAAAATAGGGTTTCCAATATGGCGGATAAAAATTCGTAGAGTCGGCTAGATCTCATATAAAATTTGTATCTTTGTATGTACAAAGTCAGATTTGGCAACCTAAAATTTTGATACATCGGATCTATCGCATTTGTCGAGGACACAGTGAAACTATCGAAAACTCGTGACAAAATACATACCCCCTATGTTTCTGATTTTCCTATCCGGAAACTGGTCATTCCAAAATTTTGAAAAATTTTTACTCAAACAATTCGGCAAAATTTTTGTTCCGTTTGAAATTTGCCAAGGGCACAAGATAACCGTCGAAAACCCATGCCAGAATAGATGGCCCTCAATTCATCTGGGTTTCTATTTCATAGACTTTTGATTAAAGAATGAAAGAATTCTTACTGAAGTAATTCGACAAGAAATTCTCATTCCATTGACTAATTTGTATCCGCCATTTTTAATTAAATAAATCGTCTTTCATGTTTGAATTCAGAAATCATGAAAATAATAACCACGAAATAATATGCCCATTAAAAAGAGGGTATACACAATTGTCGAGGGTATAGGGAAATTGGTGAAAACCCATGCCAGAATAGATGGACCTCCTACTTTCCGAATTTTCTAATCCCTCATTAAAAAAATTGGAGAATTTTTATCATATTCATTCAAAACTGTCGTTTCACTTTTCCAGCCAATGCAACACTTTTTTACCCTTCGAGCACGAATTTTCCATCGAAAATAAAAAAACCAATGAAAAGTTTAAGTAATCGCTTAAAAAACCTCATTACAAACCTTACTACATTACCCAAACACCCCTAATTAAAAACCTCACAACCTTAAAAGGGTAAAAACCCTGAATTTAATTATTTAAAAAAACATAAGGGTGTACTTCCGAAAAGTGCATATCGCCGATCGATCTGAAATTTGGTATGATAACGTATTTTTACCTCCTTATCACGAATATCGTAACGAAAATTGGCGCAAACGCCATTTTGTTTGGGTTTGTTTATTTAGGCTTAATAAAAAATCTAAAAAATAGGGCATTACAACCGTTCGAAAGCCACGTGCATTGGCTCAAGTATTGACGCAACCTGGAGGCGTGAGTGCACTCTGTGGAAACAGGAAGTGCTCGAAGTCCGAGAGAGCAAGCTAAAACGAAAAAAAAAATGTCCCACGTGTATTCAATCTCGATTAGACGGACAGCCATATTGCACAAGTGATTCGGTCATCGTCGAATATCGCGACCAATCTCGCGTATCGTCATCACCGCCTTTATGGTCCGCGCCATAATTATTATTCTTCTTTCTTTGATACGAATCTCGATATGACGTAACGAACCGACGAAACCTCGCTCGTGTTTCCCTCTCTTCGAATCGGCGCGTATTTCCGTCTGAAATACCTCGCCTCTTCGTGTTTCTTGAGCATATTTACGCATATTTACGATTTTTCTCAATCGGCCCATGCACTTTCGGAAGTAGGTCAATTTTTATAAATAACGAGTGACGTCTATCGCGTTGCGTGATCTTTAACGTTTCTCCCTTCCAATTCTGTTTTTCAATTGATCGTGACTTTTAAGGTATTACTGGATGGATATTAAAAAAACGCCGAGATTCGAAAAAAATTGATGAACGATGGTTCTTGATGGAATTATGACACATAAATTATTTTAGAATTTTTCACGGAATAATTTAGTAGTTATAAACATATGATGATAATAATACGAATTTGATTATTAAACACAGGAAGGCCTAATACTTTCGAGATTTTTTATTACTTAGCGTTCTTTGTTTATTTTTTATTTTTTTTAAGGCATTAGTGGATAGACGTTTAAAAAATCGCTGTAATTCTTGAAGGTTTGAGGAACAATAGTTCTTGATAGAATAATACTGCGTGAATTATTTTAAAAAAATTCATTAAATATTCTAGTAAACAATCGCATATGGGAAAACAGCTCATGCAGATGTTAATAGTTGCAAAACAAATGAAACGAAATCGTCGAAAATTCTGGAATTAATATATCAAGATTATTATTATTATATCAAGATTATTATTATATTAAGATCGAACGATCGATTGGGCTAAGTTTCATATAAATAGACTGCGTTGTCGCGTTTGGCATTTAATTTATAAAATAGGAAAAGATTTATTTTAACGATTAATTAATCAGCAATTATTGTAAAACTCAAAACACATTGAATTTTTGAACCGCATATTCATTACAATAAAATTATCCGAACGTATTAATTAAATTTGAAATTTAAGAAATTTTGTCGTTAGACAGTTGAAAAATATGTGCAGTCACTGCCCGAATCTCAGTCGAGCACATGCCAAAAGCATTAAATTTGACTCCAATTATTACTGAACATGGATAATTACCATTTCTCAGTGTTAGTTTATTATTAAATTGTTTATTCGTAACGCTAAACATTACGACATGATCGAGACTTTTAAACCCACAATTCGCCCATTTCTGACGAACTTTTAGCCCGTTGGTCCATCTAGTAACACCTTAATCCAAAGCTCAAAAAAATTGTCGTGAGACGATAAAATTCGCCGACAATCGTATTTTTTTAATTAATACTAAAAGATGTCATTGATTTTCCAAATCCAATTAAAAAAATCATCAACAGCGCCGAAAAAAATTCCGTATCAATTTTCAAAACACCACAGGGAACATGATAAAGCCAGGCGTTGAAAAATCCTACTTTCATTCATCATGGGAAAAGAAGAACGAAGGAATTGTCGTTTTACGAAACTCAAAATATTCCCGAATCCAAACATTAGCGGATCTTACGCCTGAAGTATTTGAAGGAGCCTCATTGAATAACGGTTAACCCAAACAAACCCAAACGATTTTTTCGTTTTCTAAAATAAGAAGAATCCCGACCTAACAGATATTTATTTATTTTTATAACATTTATTTGTTTATATTTAAAATTTGTTTATATTAAAAAAAATTAATGTTAAAATATTCAACAAATATTTTAACATATTTTAACAATTATTTATTTTCAGAAATAAAAAAAAATCCCGACCAAACCGCTGCAGCTAATTAATTTACCAACGGTTGTGACAAACAGGGCATTTCAGGGGTATCATTGAATTACAGTCCTCCGAGAGTGTGCATTCGAGGCTTCCGGACTACGACTCTAATGCAATTAGAAAAATCCTCCCACCCACCATCCTGTCTCGTTCCTTCCATAACGATATTATTCCTAGCCATGCCGAGCACTTTCCATCCAAAATAACAACCCCAAATAGTTTAATTTAAAAAAATGAGGGTAACTATGAGGTTGGATAAAAAAATATGATTTTTAAAATTCCCCTGGCTACGTATATTTGATGTTCAATTTTTCGCTCTTATGTTGGTACACGTGTACCCAATATATGTTGACATCATCAACGGTGCATATTTTGTATGTTTTTGATATGACAAAGGACAGACGTGTTTTGGTGTGCTTGGTGATTTTTTGTTATCGAAAACGATATTGGTCCTGCCCACACATCGTTGCTTGTTCGTAATTGTTTCGGCTAGCTTTCCTTCGAGGATTGGAAAAACCGCTGACCCAAGTGTATTGCATCTGAGGAAGATTATTTTGAAGGAACCAAAACAGATATTGATAAAAGAATAAATATATTTCGACAAAAAAAAATAAAAAGTGACCTTGTTTTTTAACAAATCTCGAAACTTTATATTTATATATTAAGAATGATTATTCTCAATAAATCATTAAATTAATACATCCCATTTATCACAATGAGGTTCCCAAACATACCTACTATACAATTAATCTTATTTGAGATTCTAACGGCAATAGAACTTTTACCACATTTTTTTTCTCAAAACTGAATTTTCGTATCATTCATCAGACCTGATCGATTAAACCATTTTCTTCCGAATAACATGCATTACACTACATACCCTTTTCTATTGAATTAAAAAGTAAGCACACACACACGAGTCTATACGTGTGCATGTATAAATCGAGTTTAGGGAGTCGCATTCCGACTGGAATAAAGTCGGTCTAAAATAAGGCTCCGCGGAGGCTTCACAGCGTGGCTCGATATAAGGCCACAGGAAAAGCGAGTCAAATAAATTTGCTGGTAAATGGATGTGACGCCAAGCACGAATGGGGTTAAATTCGACCGTGAATTCGCGCAGCGAAATCTGGCCACCATTGCACATCGTTAACTATGTGTATTTACATATACATATATACATATACATATATACATATACATATATACATATACATATATACATATACATATATACATATACATATATACATATACATATATTATACATATACATATACATATACATATATACATATACATATACATATACATATACATATATACATATACATATACATATATACATATACATATACATATATACATATACATATACATATATACATATACATATACATATACATATACATATATACATATACATATACATATATACATATACATATACATATACATATACATATACACATATACATATATACATATATATACATATACATATACATATATACATATATATACATATACATATATACATATATATGCGTGCACGGCCATACACACACAAAGTGAAGGAGCACGCGTGCGTTCGCCAGCAAGTTCAACGAACTTGTGAGTCACTGTGTCACTCGCGTTCTTCCGGCGGTCCTCCCCTCCCTCTTTGCCTCGAAGCCTCCTCCGTTCCCCCGAGCGGGAGGCCGAGCAGTTACCCTTCCCGTAGCGAGGGCCACTCTCTACTCCCTGCGCGAGGCAACCGCCTGTGAGCACGGTGGTCCGCACCGTCAAACGACCCTGGAATCGCATGCGATATAGTCGGGCGTGCTCGCGATTTACGCGGCATCGCTTCCATCCGCGCGCGCGCGCACAGCCCAACCTACATTTTTATCGCATTATTTTCATTGGATTTTTTTTTTTGGGGTATAAGTTTCCGGTGAGCGTGTTTTTTTGATCGACAAACCACGCCGCTTCGATGGGTCCATATCATCTTACGATGTTGGATTTTTGGATCGTATTTTTCGAAAAATTTCTCACAAATGCGAGGTTATAGATTTTTTTGTTACTATTGTTGTTGTTTTCTTGAAGGAACATGCCGGTAATAATGGTAACTCTGGAGTGTTTTTTTGACAGAAATAACGATAATTGTATTGTTCCAAATAATATAGTAATAAATATATGATATTTATCATATATAGTTCGAAATATAATATATTATGGAAAATAATTTATTTCGTTTTAATAAAAATAATGATCATCGACTCAATTTTGTTATTGTTGATGATTACTATTATTATTCATTGATTATCGAAATGATCGTTGGAAAAATCGTTAACCGAAACGAAATTTATTAAACAGTTCCCAAGTATATAACAATTAATATTTATTATGCAATTTATTATTTTTATTTTCATCGAAGTATGAAAGAAGTATGTCGAAGAAAAATTTCGCCCGCTACGGGGGTCAGAACCGGGGATCGCCCAATCCACTGGCAAGCGCTCTAACCACAAGAGCAACGGATCAGTCTTTCCTTATATTAGTATTATTTTCTAATAATTATTTTGACGCGATAAATTAATTTCAATTATTTTTATTGTTATTATTATTAGTTGATTCCGAGAATTTCGTTGCAGGTAGTCGCTGAGCCGAAGAAAATTTAATAAACATAATCTGATATTTATTAAAGATTGAATGTTTTATGGTTTTTTTAATATTCATTACCATTCATATTATATTTAAATATAATTCATTTAATTTGTTATGTAATATATTCAATAAAGATATTAACAATATTATATTATCGAATTTATATCCAATTTATTTTCTGTTTATATTTATATATATATTTATTTTTATCAATGTTATTTATTATTAACTTTTGTTGTTTTTTACGCAAAAAGCAAAATCCAAAAAAATGTACAAGAGTTCTAAATAATATTTCGAACGACAAATAAAAAAATGTTGCTTGAATTTAAGTAGTCCCAGGATTTATAACCTCAAAATCGAAATCTAAAAAAAAATGTTGAAATTGATTCCTTCAATACGATTACAAAATTGAAATTTGAATCGAAATTCGACTTCGGACTGTTTTTCAATCTCGGGACTCGAATTACGAGTCGAGTGCATCCCGAAGTTCTCGAAATGGCTTTTTTTTTGAGTGGAAGGTGCAACGATACTCCAAAAAAGTGGCGCTCGAGCGTATCGCACGATTACGTAAAGTAAGATTCGGCAGAGCGTGTCATAAAGGCACAGCAGGTGTACAAACGTACAACGGTATACGGTACACGTCGAAAGGTACAAACGTGTCGGCGCGATAAACTTTTTTTTCCCTATCCTTTTTTCTGTGCCTCTCTACCGTGGCGAGTTTTCTAGCTGCATTTTCGACACTCGATCGATGAAGTTAAAGATTCGATGATTAGGAAATTTAAAGAATTTCAGGGAAGAAAGAATTTTTCTAGAAGTGAAAGGAATAAAAATAGATAATCTTCGTTTCCGATAATCTCATTGACACCGTTTCTTTAAAATCTCTCCTTTTCATTGAATTCATAAAAATATTATTATTTTTAAATTAATCTCAATAACTGAATTTTTCGGAATATTTTTATAACATTAAATTTTTAATTAGTCTTTCATTAGACTTAACTTAATAACTTAAATGTTCTTTAATCTCTTTTTTTATTAAAATTTCTTAATTAGCGTTTCTTTAAAATCGATCTACATGAAAATTTTTTGAAAGCTGTCTTTTTCAATAAAATTGTTTAGAAGTTATTATCATTTTATAATTAATCTCAATAACGTAATTTTTCGACAAAAAATGTCAATTAAATCGAGTACCTAGCGTTGAGTATAAACAAATTTAATTATCTTTGATTACATTATCATTCATGATTCGTAATATTCATGATTATTAGCTGATTATTAATCATTATTTGTAGCAATTAGTAATCAATCCATCGAGATCAATAAATAATAATTTATTTACGTAATTGAATAAATGATAAATTAAAATATCTTAATTAAACGTAAAATATAATTTATTTTCGTTGCAACTCGAAAAACATCGGAAACGAGTTTAGGATGATGTTCCAGAAAAAAGGCAATTTTCCTAAAAGCAATTTATGTCCAGCAAAATGAACATTTTCTAGATTACATAAATTTTTTGTTTATTTTTTCAGACGCGCTGTAAAAAAAATATTTATAAACATCGTTCATTTTCAAAGCGAAATTGCACGATGTTTATCTATAACTTTGTTTGAAAATAATCGAATTTTTCAACTCATGGTGAACATTTTCGAAATTATATACATTTTTCATTCGATTTTCGGAATTTGCTTTAAAACTATGAAAGAAAAAAAATCATTGATAAAAATGTTGATCAATAATATGAAAATTTTGATGAATAATTTGAAAGCTTTTATCAATAATTTGGAATTTAAAAATAACCAATTTTTTTTCAAACTCACCGTCCGGTGTGCTGACGGTGCCTGCCTTGTTGATTTTCGAATTCCATCTCGCGGGCGTGGTCGGAGCTGGGCTGAGATCGGGTGTAGGTGGATGAGCAAGGGGCACGATGCCCTGTCCGAATTGCGCCACGTTGGGCTTATGATCGCCCGTTAAACTGTAATTTGAGGGTTCAAAACCTCGGCTACCCGTGTAAACCTCGCCCGACAGCCTCTCCGCCAGTTTCTCCGCCCTCTCGCGATCCGTAAGTCCAGCTGGCTCTTGCTTTATTCGCAGATCTGGACAGATCGAAAAAGTCAGCCCCGAGAGGTCTACGATCTGATCGATTCGTCGACGCCAGTGAGATGTAACAAATTTTCCAAATTAGATTTCTTCATTATTTTCTTTTGATTTTTCGGCTCGTCTCAAAAGTAAAAAATGATTTGTGACTTTTGTCAAAATGATATTTAGCGGAGCCTCTGATAAAGGACTTTGATTACTTTCGAAAAGTGCGAAAGTTTATCGCGATTCTGATTACTTATTAAGTGCGTCGTATTTTTTTTTTTTTTTTGAGTGAATGAAATCCTACATGAATTAAAAGTATCAATTCGTTTAAGTTTCTGATCAAGTTGAGAATTTGTATTGATTGACAGTTTTAATGAAGTGCAAATTTCGATTAATTGAACGTTTGAATTCGTCAAAAATATGTGTTTTGTCGATTATCGTATCGACTTTTGTCATTAACTTTAAGAGTACATTATCAATTTTCTAGTTTTATTTTTTCCCCATATATCAATCATTAAAAATGCAAACAATGTGCAATATTTGTTTTCTTCTGAATCTCGAATTTTCTCCTTCGTTTCAAAGAATATGTTTCTCGCGTTTTTCACGATTCAACGGATTCTCTTATGGAATCTCATTAACCATTTTGGTATTTCAAATGATACTAGCCATAAAAAAAACTAAACTAAAACTAAATCTAATTGTTTCGAATAATAGTTTAAATAAATAAATCATTTTATATAATTGAAATGCCTAATTAATAAAAACTTTCTAATCATTATTCCTTAGTTATTTCTTCCGTACATCAATTACCGAAAACAAAAAAAAATCGAAACGTTTTTTTCAGTCGAGAATTCAATTGCGCGAAGTTAGGAAACGTAATTGCAAGTACGAAACGAGCTCGAGGTAATCGTAAAATTTTGGCAAAGTCCGCGATGTATGCGATTCTTGTTTTGTCTTCGTCAACGAAAAAAAAAAGCAAAAACGCAAGTGCCAACGAGCCAGACTGCTGAGACGTTTCGAAATAGTCGAAAAGTCACATTTAGAAAAAAATGTCTGGATAGATCGTGGGGGTAGGCGATGAGGGTGCCAAAAATAAATTCTTATAATTCGAGAACGATTTTAGCTAACGGCGACCGAAAGTTGGCACTAGCACCCGTTGACCTTTGTCAGCTATGACATATCCGTAGAATTCAATTTTTTTTTAATTTGAGAATTTTTGAATTAAAAAAAAAACACCAATGCAAATGAATTTTTAAATTTTTTTCTACGTGTGATCAGCTCGTAAAAAACAAAAATTAGGAACAGAGATAACTGGTGAGTCATTTTCTTTTGAGTAAAAAAACTGATTTTCCATTTTTATATCGATTGTGCTGTACAGTGAGACAGAGATTTTTTTACTACTTGGGAGAAGCATTGGCAGCCCATTTACATCTGTCAAGTAGTAATATGACATCTGGCGGCAGAAAATTAACCTATTCTTAGGGCAATGTCTTCTATAGAACTTGGAACGTAGCCATCTGATAAATATATTGAATTTCAATTAAAAACATAAATATGAGTTAAAAGTTAATTTCCACCAGTTTCCTATTTCGAAAGTACGATTATGGAATATACACTCCTCCGTCGAACAGTGCTCAGCAGTTTGGTTTTATTTGGATTCGATTCGGTCTGTTTTCGTTTGGTTGAACTCGCTGATGTTCTTTTAGGTCTGTTTGGGGTTGTTTGGGTTTGTTTGGGTTTGTTTTAGGTCTGTTTGGGTTTGGCTTCGTTTGGGTTGTTTGGCTTTGTTTGGGTTGTTTGGCTTCATTTGGGTTTGTTTGATTTGTTTTAGGTCTGTTTGGGTTTGTTAGGGTTGTTTGTCTTCGTTTTGGTTAGTTTGATTTGTTTTAGGTCTGTTTGGGTTTGGCTTCGTTTGGGTTGTTTGGCTTTGTTTGGGTTGTTTGGCTTCGTTTGGGTTTTTTTGATTAGTTTTAGGTCTGTTTGGGTTTGTTAGGGTTGTTTGGCTTCGTTTCGGTTAGTTTGATTTGTTTTAGGTCTGTTTGGGTTTGTTGGGTTTGTTTGGGTTTGTTCGGGTTATTTCAGTGTAGTAAACGCGTGAAAATTCAATACATCGAAAACCATGTGAGATAGCTATGTTCGGATTCCTGGGGTTTGTTTAGTTCGTTTGGGTTTGTTTAGGTCTGTTCGGATTTGATGAGTTTGTTAGGTTTCAGTGAGTGTGTTTGAGTCCGTTTAAACGTTTTTGGGTTTCGTTTTGTTTTTCGAGGTTAGTTTAATATAGTAGGAGTGCAGTCAAGTAAATAACTTCGAAAATACGATATCTGGGACACTACCGCTGTCGCCAAAAATGCTTTTAGGAATGCTCTATTAATATTAAAAGGAAGGTCTGTGCGAAATTTGAGCTCGATCAGAGGGAGGGTCTTTTCACTATCAGAAAATCTTTGGCTACTGCAGGAACCCTTGCACCGTCGTTGATCTTTTTCAAGATGCCCAACGTTTTTTTTTTCTACGGATAGGCGTGTAGTTTTCTTAAGACAATTGTCGTTCGGGTCGATGTTTTCCATCAGTTTTACGTTCGGGTCGATGTTTTCCGTCAGTTTTACGTTCGGGTCGATGTTTTCCGTCAGTTTTACGTTCGGGTCGATGTTTTCCCTCAGTTTTACGTTCGGGGCGATGTTTTCCGTCAGTTTTACGTTCGGATCAATGTTTTTGGCTCGAAACGTAGGTACCGCATCGATGTGTATAATTGGGCGAATGAGCAAGTAGTGGGGACTGCGGATTCCCCCACCACAACTTTTCAGTTTGTTTGGATTTGATGGGTTTGTGTGAAGAGAGAAAAAAGATCGAAGTGGTAGAAAATCGGTGTCTCAAAAAATTTTTTTTTCATAAATAAGATAAAAGGCGGACTTGCAATGATCCTACCTTCGGCAACGCTTTCCTTATGCTCGCCGTTACCCCTCTCCTCGGACCTGTCACGTTCGAGTTCGCGCTCAAGTTCCGTAGGTGTGTGAGGGGCTGTGTGAGGATGAGTTGGATTCTCCGATGGATGAGTAAACGGCTGATAAAGATGATTATCCAATAGCAAAGGATGCGGCGCTGAGGCAGGCCGAAAAGCTGCGCCGTCTCTCAGTACACTCACTCTGCCCAGTGCATCCATTTCACTGGGTGACCTATCAATGTCAATCATCGTACGATGGTAATAATGCTTCAAAATTAATTACCTTGTTACGGTATATGTTGAAGTTTCGCAAACATAAAAATAACTTTCTGCATCACTGGTACTCTTTTCATATTTTTTAAAATACTCAATTTATTGTACAACTTTATTAACGTATATAAAAAAGGCCTCGTTATGATCCTTGCCTGGGTTTGTTTGGGTTAACATCTTTATCTGAGTTTCCGGTTATACTGCTTGTTTGGATTCATCCATTTACACACCTTTTTCGTATTTTTTCAAATACCATATTTGTTATACTACTCCATTCATGTCCATTCAGAAAACACCTTGAACCTCGTTTGAGATTGTTTGGGTTTGTGCATAAATAGACATGTTTCACATTTTGTTCAATCCTCGATATGTCACACAAATTTGTTAATGCGCATTAAAAAAATCTTGTTTGGGTTTGTTTAGGTTGTAATCGTTATTTTAATTTTTGTTAATTGTATTCATATTATTTCGAGTGCTAAATTGATTAGATAACTTTGTTAATGTACATAAAAGAACGATCTTACGATACCAGTTTGGGTTTGTTTGGATTTTCACATAATTTACTCAAACAACTGTAATTGCCTTTGTACATAAAAACAAAAGACTGAATATGAACAATTCCTTCAATAACCTGAACCCTTTATTTAAAATTACTCATCCAAAATAATTCTGATATTCAGGTAAATTCAGTAACCCCGTGAAACCTGAAAAAGCGGCATTCGACAGGCAAATTTGTTCGAAAAGCTCTTCATGCTCAATCTGGACAGATCGAAAAAGTCTGCCCCGAGAGGCCTTCGATCTGATCGATTGGTCGACGCCAGTGAGATTCAACAAATTTTCGAAATTAGGTTTCTTCATTTTTTCCTTTTGATTTTTCGACTCGTCTCAAAAGTAAAAAATGATGTGACTTTTGCCAAAATGATATTTAACGGAGCCTCTGATAAAGTGCTTCGATTACTTTCATAATTTTTTCAGCAAAGTTAAAGTAAATTTTTATTTTCAAAAAGTGATTTTGAGTATTTTTTATTTTTCAATCTCACACTTTAGTATTTTGATTACGTAATTAGCAAGTACAGTAGACAAAAAAAAATGTTTATAAACCGGTTGCCAACGATGTCAGATAAAAATGATAGTTGCTTTCCCGTCGAACTTCCCCGAGTCCCATAAAAGACCACCAAACGAATCACAAGCCGGAAAATAAAATGGGCAAAAAAGATTACCTCATTAACCTCGTCCTCTTTTGAGGACTCTCGTAATAGTGAGCGGAACTGTAGATATTTGGTACCGCGTAGGATGGCGCGGGGGTTGGTTCCCTCTTCATAACCCTCTCGGCGACTTCGGCCTCGAGAACCTCGGCATTGCCGGTTCCCGAATCCGTGGACGAGTTATTGTTCTCGGCTGCGTGTCTGTGCGCCACCGCGAGCTTTTCGTGCTCTATCGACAGACCCTTCACCTGTTGTTGTTTTGTTGTAGTCTTTCGTTTTACAAGTTCAAACGAACAAAAGTGTGAAGGGTGGGGGGATGGCGGGGGTAGGCGGAAGTGGCAAATCACTTATAGGTTATCGACCTATGGTCTACTTAGATCTCGTCATTGTGAAGATATCGAACTGAGGTGAACTAAATAATAAGCATAGCAAAAATAAAAAACATAGTTTAAAAAACAAAAAATAGTGAAAAAAGGAAAAATAATTAAAAAAAAAGAAATGGTGAGGAACCAAAAAATGAAAAAGATAGTAAAAAAAACAAAAAAAATTAAATTGCAGGCGAAACAATTATGTTTTGCTCTATGATTTACTTCGATTCCATTATTAGGAACACATCGAACTTAGCAGAGTGAAGAAAAAATGACAAAACAAAAATAAATAGAAAAAAGGGAAGAAAACAAAATAGAAAAATTTGGATCGCAGGCAAGACAACGTTTGCATTAATGAGGACAATTAATTGAGAATTGCACTTAATTGTCGTCATTAATAAAAATAATTTATTAGGAATTTGAATTACTTTCAGATAGATTTCAAAATTGTATTTTTAAGCTCGACAGATTTATTGAATTTTATAAGCTATCGATTTTTTTTACTTTACTGAGGATTTTCAATGTCACTCGAACTTTCAATTTATTACGCGAAAGTAATAATTTACTGTCGATTTCACATGTAATTAAAAAAAACAATTAAAGAATTTTAATTACTTTCCAGATAGTTTTCGAAATTCTTCTTTTACTGGTGGGAAAATATTCCAATTTAAAAAGTTATCGATTCTATTTTGTAATTTACTGACAATTTCCAGGCTCAAGCAACAATCAGCTATTCTTCACATTTAAAAAAAATTTTTTGGTTACTTATTAAAATGAGCTTGGGACGAGAACTATAATAATTTCGGAAATATTCGAGGTACGAAGAGGATACCTACTTGAAGACACTCAGCAGCTTTGAGGAACGAGCTGAGCGATTCTTGCGACACGTGAACCTCGCCTCGGTACATGAATTCGAGGAGGGACGCCATGTTGTGGGCACTCGTGCCATCGAGAATGACGATGAGGCCCGCAGGTGAGGGTGGCATACCCTCGAATAACTCTTGAAAGTGTTTGCTGCATGCCGCAAGTATGAGCCTGTGCGCTTTAAACGTGACCCCTGTAACAACAAGCGATACGAAAATCGTCTTACTGGAAAGTACAATCACTTTATTAGTATTTAAAAAAAATGTTTTCCGGATATTTATGTGCCCGAGAATAAGTTCAATTTTTACGATTTTTTTTCGTTAAACATTTTCTTATTTTTATAATTTCTTATAATTTTAATTAAAAACATAATTTATAAAATATAAATTCTATTATATAATGCCAATTATGTATTTTTTTTTGTGAAACGAAAAAATCAATTTCGAATTTACCAACATGTAAACATAAAGCCATAATCTGCAACTTGATTGCTGTATAAATAATTTTAAAAAATGCCCAAAAATGTCTCGTTTCCAACCGTCCAATATACGTAAAGTCTCGAAAATAAAAACTTCATCGAATCCCCAAGAAGTTCAGAACGAAGAGATTAATTTTTTTTACGAATAATCAAGGTATTACATCAATTAAAAAAAAGACATTTTGCAATCATTAACGTCTGTAAAAGCTGTTTCCTCATTAGTGACCGAGTTAAATTTATTTATTGACGACAACTAAACTATTTAGTGAAGATTCCACAAATAATTAATGTATTAATATTCCATTAAAAACTATCGTTTCGCAATATTTCAAGAATTTCAGTAATGCGCCAAATACTTAAGAAAAAGTGAAAAAAAGAATGCCTAGTCGTATAAAAATCCCTGCTTAAAAATAGTACCGCTCATCGTAACTTATAAAAAAATTTCTTAGCATTATTCAATTCTATAATACATTTTTTTCAATATCTTACTTTCAAATAAACACGCTGTAAACTAAAAAATGTCTTCTAAAATCAAAATATAAATTATCATTTTACATAAGTATTTTTTAAATATTTTAAATATATTAATTCCACCTTATTTTGTATCAATATACCTGACCTAAAACCTCTTGTTAAAATACAAAATATAGTTAATCATGATTTTCTATATTTAAAAAATAATATTTTTAAATATAGAAAATCTTAAAAAAAAAATGTTTAAATGCTCATTATCATTCAATCAATAATAAAAAAGTATAATAAATAAGAAATTTAAAAAATATCGTATCAGCAATTCAAATTTTACCATGATCATACCAGAACACTAAAAGTTCAAGGATTCATAAAAGCACGGCAGAAGTAGCATAGGAAAAGAAAATATAAAACCGAATGATACTTTTCTCGAAAACAGATGAAGCAAAAACAAAGAAAATACCAGGCAATTCATCAACGAATGGCCAATTTCTTTTTCTCACGCATCTTTATATTTTTTTTCCTTTTCGGTTGTTCTCGAAGCTGGTTTTTGGCAGCGGGAGGAAGTGGCCCGGGCATCGAACCCCTTTTTTTTTACGACGTCGAATATGCGTGTCGGTTCGGACCCGAAGTGAGTGCTGAGGGACCGATATAAAGAGGGAGCGAAGGAGAGAGAGGAAGCGAGGTAACTTCGGGAGAGAGAAAGTGAGGTTAGACGAGAAACGGGTTCGAAATGGTGGATGCCCTTTCTCGCGGGCTGCCTATGTAGGCCATCTTCCGCCTCGATCTCATAATTTATGCCCGGCGTACACCCAACGTAACACAATCGGACTACACGAGCACACGAAAAGTCCGCGCACCACTTTTTCGGGGTTGGCAAGTTTGGGTTCCCGACGAGGGTGGCGCGGCTCTCGTAACCACAGTGACGACCGCGAGCAACCCTGAAGAAATTACGATACGATATAATAATCAGCGATATATCGCGAGAAGGCACGCACAGAGCTTAGGCCTCCGGAGGCCCTGCCAAACCTACTCGAAACGCGCAGGGTGTTCGCGAACGTGGATGAAACCCGATCAAATAAAAGTACGAAAAATCTCCTGTTGATATTTTGGACACTTTAACATTGCTCCCGTTTCATTTGCATTGCGGAAATTTGATGATAACATTTCTTCAATTTACTGTTTGGGCTTGTGTAATGATTGAAATTAACTTGAATTTGGAAAACGATGTTTTTTAGAGATTTTAAATAATGCGTACATATTAGTTTTTTTGTATTTTTTTCTGCTCGATACTAGATGTCGAAAAAAACGATTAAAAAAAGAATATTTATCTTATTCTTTTCAATTAGCTTAAATTCATTTACATTTCGATGTAAATTCTTAATACATTTGCTCCAAGTTACGAACTGATCGTTACTTATTAAACTTATTAATTTGTATAAATTTATCATTGATAATAACTAATTTAAATTCGTAAAAAGACGAGACGTCTTAATTTGAATACAATTGTTTCTTTTCTATTTAGCTGTCTTTAGTTTAGGAAATAATGCTTTATTTATTTAATTTTTTTTAATCAGTTCAAACAGCTTTGTATTTGATAAATTTTCGTTTATTTATGTAAAAGTAATGTAGTCTTCAATTTAGTTTTTTAATTAATTCAGTTATTGCTAATTTTGAAGTTAACTCTTATTTCAAACTTTATTGACACGTAAATTTTCACACGTTTCGGGATTCTATTTGGAAGCAATAACAAAGTAGATATTTTCAGAAATTCCAGGCGCCTTCGCTTAGTAATGTTCAGATTCTAAAGTTAGATTCGATTCGAGCCAATTGCGGACGGGCTAAATTCTGACTGAAACCCGGTGAGAATGTTGATCAAGTGGATGCGAAATAGCGACGCAAATGGTGGAAAATTGCGAGGGAATTATTCTCTATATATCGAGAATAATATGCTGACAATTTTCTGCATAAAAGAAATTCTTCATCCGTCTACCCATTTTTATGTTTATTTGCATACATTTTTACTGCCCTAAATTGTGCCCCTGTAGGAATACGCTTCAGACATGATACTTTAGAGAAAAAAATCAATAAATAAAAAAGCATGTGGCGGCGAGCACGAAAAAGACGTTTGTTTTATTTGAAAAATCATAAATTTGTCCATTTTTTAAATCGCCGCGTTAAGGGAGAGAATCTATCAATAAAAAAATAAATAGCCACATGTCAAAAACAAATGATAAACTGTTTGATAAATGAGAAAGACACTTTTTCATTTAAAAAAAATTATTTTGTCAATATTTTACATTACCACTTAAAATTTAATGTAAATAGTCTTTAGATCTGATACTTTACATAAAAAAAAATCGATTAATAAAAAGCAAATAGCAACACGATAAAAAAATCACGAAGAGATTGATGCATGAAAACGACGTTTTATTTATTATTTAAAAAATCATAACTATGTCAATTTTTGATATTACCAATTAAAATTTGGCTGTGATACTCTCTAGATATGAAAATTTAGGGGAAAAGAACTATAAAAAGAGAACTATAAAGAACAGCGGCCAAAATACCCTTTCATACAAGATGGCAAACATTCTTCTATTCTTCTTGCCTTCTCAGGCCAAAAAAAAACGCTACTGAACGTACGAAACGTTCCGAAACTCTAGAATTTCCCTGGTCCCACGCTTTCGACTTTTAGACATGAATTTTCATTTACATACGTGATCCAGTTGCGCGTGTACATAATTGAAAATTTTTACTAGTCTCGTGCAGTTAAAAAAGAAGATTGAAGAATGCATAGCGGTTTGACTAGAATAAGTTATTCCTGAGGAGGAAGGGCGAGCTCAATAATAATACAAAGTCGATCCAGGAAAGGTGATATTTACGGAATGAGGAAGTACTCGAAGTGTGAGAAACTTGGTTAGAATGGAGTTCCAACCAGAAAGCGAGAAAACAGAAGTAGAAATTCTTACCAGGTGGTTGGGGTCTGCACCTGTCTCGAGGAAGTTAAACTCTCGGAAAGGTATCGAGTTTCTGAGACCATTGGGTCTTGATAACTATCCAGTGACACTACAAGTCCCTAGATTGCGATGTATCATTCATTTCCAGCTATCGGGATCGTTTTCCCTTCCATTCTTTAACACTGACAAAGCCAACTGAATTTTCATTTGCCAGGAGGATCACGAATGCAAAAAAAAGACCTGTAAGTCTATTTCTGTGATGAGGATCCCCAACCTTTTTTTTTCTCCGGTTACTGGCTGAGGAAAAAACCCACGTTGGGCCCCGTAAGGCACAACGAAAACTGGGAAGAATAACGAGACGGAGAAACGAATGAATGGATAATGATCCCTACACACGTGGACACCGAAAACGTGCATTTTTACACTGAGAGCAGTGATGGTGGATGTGAGTGCTTGAATTCCATATGGTACGAACAGCGACGAATTATTCACACGTGTATACTTGTTTACGTATACAGGGTGTCTCGATGACACGACCAGCGCGAAAGGGTTATTCAGTCGAAAACTACCAAAACAACGAAACGTAAATTCAGAAAACGTTTTTACGTTAATCATTTTTATGTAAAACTGTACATTCAAAAGAAATCGAAAAATCGCTGTTTTTACTCAAATTTTTCATTATCTTGAGTTAAATTACGTTTTTTACAAGTCATTTCAAGTTTTTCGTAATTTATCTCGAATACTTGTTACATCTGGAAATATATTAAATTTTTTGGAATTGAAAAATGAAGAATTTTTCACAATTTAGAAAAAACATTTAATAAATCGCAAACATTTTTCTCAAATTATCAAATCATTACTATTAATCGAAGATATTTCAGTATCGTGTGTAAATTGCCTTTTATAATTTTTTTATTGATAAATTTAAAAAAAGGAAAAATAGAGAATTTTTAATAAGCTAGAAGAATATTTAATAAATTAAAAAATTAGACTCTCCAGTGAGTCGTGTTGTTTTTTGGACACCCTGTATACAGTACGTGTGTGACAAGAGAAGGAGCAAAAAGTAAACGGGTATATTAGATACACGTGGGAGCCACATTCGATGTCACGAAACGGTGGGTTCACTGTCTTTGTATGTACTTCCAGTCACTTTTACAGAGGATCCTGAACAGTGAAGAGTGTATCATCAACAATCAGAAGTATTCTCGACCGACAAGTGACTGCACTTCGACCGGATCTGATCGGTAATAATTGGAACCATAGATGTACGTTTTATACTGGAACTATGATTCCTCACAAATCCTCCACGTTTTCCACTATACCCTCGTTTTTTGGCTGTATCTGAACGAATTCTTTCACTTTTCCTGTATACCTGATATTGATATTATTTTAATAAACTCCTCGAATAATAATGTCCAATATTAAAATGCTTATATGCATACTTTGTTGAATGTTTTTTTTAAATTAGATTCATTAATTAGTCATTATAATGTATTTAATTTAATTAATAATTAAGTGAACAAATGTAATATTAATATTAAATTTAATCATTTAATTAATTAATTGATTTAAGTTCTTTTCTGAATACTTCATTAATAGAAAATATTCATTGAAAATATCTTTTCATAATTGATATTCAACATTTTTGAAAACTTTTCTCAGAATTTGTGTACATTTAGTGAAAAGTTACACCCATTTTCAGATATAAAGAAAAAAAAATTACGTCGTTTCCACATTTCTATGATCTTATCACAAATACCCTTTTCATATTATTTCTATTAGAACTGCAAAAGATCGTTTGGACCTATCTTATAAAGTTCTAGAAATAAAAGAACGTTCATAAATATCGTAAACATTTTTCGTTAACCTAATCGTTCATCACAAATCTAAAAATTTTCACGTTTAAGACAAAATAAAAATTCGTGAAAAAAAAATTCTCTACAAAAAATGTCTAGAAGACACTATTTATTTTTCTTACATGTCGATTCTTCATTATAACAATTTCCTTAATCGTACACAATAATAATCTTTGCAGACCACTGTGATTATCGCGGCGGCAAATTATGTATGTTTATATATATTTTTTTTCTTTTCTTTTTTAAATGCATATTATAACGTGTATAAGTGATAATCATAGAGTGAAGCCAAGTTGAAACTTCTCGACGTCGTTTGATGAATAAAGAAGTTATTCTGGTACGCCCTGTGTGAGTATATTTATATCGAAGGGTTCGATAAGTAATTAGCTTTATGTCATGTAGGATGAAAAGACGAGTGACAGGTGACTGGTCTGTACTCGTAACAATTCTATAATCGTTGAATATTTGTTTAGCTCGGGCACTGACATCAGAGTTGAACATACGAACGACCTACTGGACTACGAAACTAGAAATAATCGATAGTCCAATGTGTACCGGTGTATAATTCTCTCACAAATACGAGTATACCGGGAAACACTATTTTTGTCAATATTATCGGTAGTTCACGAGTGTTTCACTTTTTCGGTTCATCGACCCGGATATTTATTGATGGTTTCAATCAATCCGACCAAACTTCGGTGATGACACTTTCATTCGCTCTTTTCTGTTTTCTTCAGAGTTTCAACAAGAACGATATTAATAGCGTTCGAAAATTCTCCAATGGTCATTTTTATTTCGAAAAGAGGGAAAATATGGGAAATGGAAATGGAAAATGAAAAAGTAAAAATGGAAATGTTATATGCAGAAAATGAAAAAGAAGATTTCGAAAAAGTGAAAAAGAAAATTAAAAAAAAATATAAACGATAGAAATGTAACATGAAGAAATGAAAAAGAACATTTCGAAAAATATGAGAAATGGACATGGAAAAATGCAAATAAGGAAAGGAAAATTTCGAAACAGAACATATGTGTTTCGAACACTTTTTTTCTCAATTTTAACAAGTAGCTGGAGCAACGTTGTGAAAAAAAGGTAAGCAAAACGGTACGTTTATATTGATGTAGTCTTCACGATCTTTGAAACAATACAATCGTCCCTTTGATCGCTTTGTTAAACTTTGCTCAAACTGTTCGCTCGAATGGATAAATTGGAAAATTCGCAGAGCTATAGGAAATATATTCAGCTGAAAAAGAACTGTCACACTGTCATCAAAAATGTGTCCCGCTGTCTTTTATGATCGCACGAGAATCGTAGCTCAAAAAATATGTTTGCCAAAAGCATCTCGAAAGCAAAAAATTGAAGTTTAAAAATTCTTTTTTTGCATCTCGATACAAAAATTTTTCCCAAAAATACAGAGTTTCAAAAAACAGTAAAAAAAATATTCAAAAAATTTAATTTTCCATTTTTCGAATTTTTTGGGGCTAGTACGTAACACGGAACGTGTTTGAATGTTCAGGCCGAGAACTTTTCAAATAACCCCCATACGACCGCGATCTTTTCGCGTACGTAAAAACCAAGAATTTGACTGTATTCCCGAATACAAAGATACGAGTGCGCCAACATATGTGAACCACATTCGGTCAAGTTTCGTCGCGTGCAGGGGCCAACGACCGTCGTTATAGACACCAGGGGCGAGTTCAACCGCGTGTCGGTACGAATGTGTTGAATTCGTGCGAATAAGTGTGCGTGGATACAAAAGCTGGAGCTTTCGTACTAATACTGCGGCCACCCACCAACCAGTATCAGGCTCTTACTGCGTCTTGTTTTCGCTGATGACAGCAGCGATGACGCTGGTGCGATTTTTGAACGGGTCATATACGAGTCTCAGATAACACACGTTCCGATAATTCGACTAGCTTTCTCAAAACACATTCCGTTTGTCTTATTGCGCACTTCTGCTAAAAACGGATAAGATTTTTTCCGATAAACGTCTGCAACTAAAACTTGACTTTTTTTTGGTTTCTCGTTGACCGTTAGTATCGATGTGATCGGGGTTGATCCCAATCGCAGTGGTTATCAGAAGTCGATGTCATTTTCATTTTAAGACCTCACTGGATTCGTATGAGGTATACTTTCACATTCGTGATTTATTTTCAAATTTTTCACTTCTTTATTTAGTAGTTAGAAACATATGATTTTAATGCGGTCCCTTATGGGAAAACAGATTTTGCAGAGTTTTATGGTTACGAAACGATGGAAATGAAATTTAGCGAATTTAACTCGAATTTTTCAGTAAATGAAACAAACCCAAACGTATGGAAAACAGATTTTGCACACCTACCTATTTAGGGAGAGGCAATGTTTTCCACACTTTAAAATTGACAGCTACCCTAATATTTAGCTTTTTCACTATTTTATTCCGTTCTTTCTTCACGCTTCGTATTTTTTTATTTCTCTACAATATTGCACAACGTTTTTAGCAGTATTTTACAAAAAATCAAAATTAAATTGTTTTACAAAAATATATAACATAAAAAATAGTAAAATCGATTTCAGTATTATTTCTCATATCTTTTCTGCAGTATTTTTGTTTTTATCTATTATCTATAATCTTTTATCGATAAAAGAGTCTCGGTCCCTCCGCAGCCTCAAAAGCGATGCTATCATCAGTGAAATTATGATTCGATGTTTGGGTTTGTTTAAACCCAAACAAACCCAAACAGAATCGTTGGCTATTTCTATAATTATTTTCAATATTTTTCCTCGCTTAGCCTTTTTTGTTTTTACTATTATTTTCTCTTACGGAACTTTTTCCGTAGAATTATTTTGCAAAAAATAAATCAAGAAATATTTATTTAAAAAAATATATACTTCAAAATGAATTTTGAATAGCGCAAACGAATGTACTTTTTGTACACTTCATTATGACACTATCTCCTATCAATAAGCAAGTGTCGAACCCAAACAAACCCAAACAAATGTTACAATCACCAGTAAAATTTTCATTCAGCATTCTAGCTTTTTATTGCCTTGAAAAAACGCAACAAAACACGTAAAGAAAAAAAAAAGAAAAGCAGGAAACGAATAAACGATCATTAGAACTCGGGGTTACGAAATTCCAAGTCGCAAGATACTACAAGAAATATGAATCGTAGTTTACCAACGAGCCAAAGGGGCAAATGCTTTTTCCACAAAAAGAAAAAAAAAAAAGAAAAAAAAAACCAAAAGAAAAAACAAGATTTTGTCAGTCGTTGCGCAACGGAGCAGTGCACTCTTCGCGGATATCTATTCATATCTCAAGGCCAAAATTCCGACCGCGAGAGGCCCACGTGTGACGCATTTGTGTGCGTTTGTGTGGCTCCTCGTATATGTGGCTCCTACACGCGGGTATCTCACACTTTTTTCGCCTTCTTTTTCGGATGCTATTTGAAATCTCGTTCCCCTCTCCCTCTTCGGTTCTCTCGATCGTTTCCCCACCTATTATCGTTTTTTCTCACCGCACGCGCATTGCGCAACCCCCCCCCCCCCTCCTCCCTCCTCGTTTCTTACCACTCGGGCACTTTCCGGATCGCGCGAATCGTCATCGTGCGCATATCGAAGCCCGTATGCAGGATCAACACCGAGGTCAATGTCCCACTCATTGAAACTCTATTTCGCGCTACGTTATCGTACGTATATATATGTGTGCGTGTAAATGCGTGTGCGCGTGCGCGGGGGTGTATGTGTGCGCATTTGAGAGTATTTATTACCACGTGTAATACGCCTACGTGTTATTGACAAAAAAAGGTAAACGGAGAATGTGGAGCGAATTAGTGAAGCCAGAGCGAAGAAAAAAACGACTTTTTTTTTTGCCGTTTGCGCATCTTATATCGAAACCGAATGGAATCGATAGAACGGTGTTGGATAAGGAAGGGAGGGGGATGGATTGATAGAAATTCGTTAGAATTCGAACGCTTGGATCATACGTGGTTACTGGGGAAAAAATACCGATAGATGGACGAGTTCTGACCAGCGTGGTCAAAAGTTGGAGAGGTGACCGCTCCCCACTGACCGAAGCATCGATCAGTCAGCAAACGACTGACCTTGGGATACTTTGATAGAAAGTTACCAGAGAATCCGAAGAATAGACATTTCGGACCAATACTCGGAGTGGTGACCGCTTAGCACGGTGCGCGTTGCATTTTTTGGGGAGATCGACCTTGGAATTGATACGTCTATGGAAAGTTTACCGGAGAATAGAAATAGATACTTCAACCGAAAGCTAACGGGAAACCAAAAAATTGAGGGGGAAGGTATATTCTGGCACGGGGTAGATATTGAGATGGCTCCGGGGGCTTTATAGATCGATTGGAGAATGATTGATTGATTGATTGATTGATTGATTGATTGATTGATTGATTGATTAATGTATTTATTCCTTAGTGCAATAACACTTTTAGGCGACAGAAGAAAAAACCATAATTACAAACTAATGTACTTAAAACTAGACCTTCCCAACGCTAAACTAAATTCGCAGCCTAAGCAAAATTACAAAGTAAAGAACTAAGTGGAGAAAAAAATAATAACAATGATAATAATAATAATACTAATAATAATGATAATAAGAATCATAATCATAATCATAAGCATAATAGTGACGGTGAGACACGATGACCTATTCGTCATCCAGGTGGAACAGGTGCTCGTAAAGTGTGAGGTTGAAGTTCGCAACGTTGCGACGCAACGAAAATCATTATTTTTGTATTTCTCTATTTCTTTTTCCCTGTAATTGTAATTAAAATACCTCACTAATCATACGAATCTTTATAGTGACAACCTAGAATTCAAATATGAGAAAAAATATTCCGCCGAACAATAGACCTGAAGAAAT
Organism: Ophioninae sp. B BG-2022a; assembly: GCA_030522765.1. NCBI lineage: Eukaryota > Metazoa > Arthropoda > Insecta > Hymenoptera > Ichneumonidae > Ophioninae sp. B BG-2022a. Next base: position 39,708 of record JAPYZJ010002048.1, read on the forward strand.
TAAAAAATGGGAAAAAAAGTTTCGTTTTGTAGCAACGATGCGAACGTCAAGTCCATCATAAAATCTAGTTTTGAATATCTCAACAGACGGCGCAGACGTTATTTCGATCGGCAAATAATGCCAGAGGTTGTTTCGATCGGCAAAGAATGCCATAGGGGACGAAGTGTTGCATTGACGTTGAACAGTTTGCATCATTGAAATGTGACAAAAACTTGGAGGGATTGATATTTTATGAATCTCGGCCACAAAAATCACCGGGTTTTTGTAGGGTACTCGTTAGAAGTGTGCTGCACAGGTTTGCAGGATGAGATCTTTTTTAATAGTGAAGAATAATTTAACGTGTAGATATCGAATACAAAAGGAGGCTCGTGTCGTTTAAGAGATGCAAACTTCGAGGCAGTTTAGTCAGAATGGTTTTTTAGACAACTGAGTGGGTCCAGTGTGACTGCCATCTGTGATCCGAGATCACAGAAGATAGGTAATGGGCTGTTAGGATGCAACGAAAATGTTGGCTGCTTTTCTACTTGTTCTCATGACAGATTTCGGGTAAAAAAGTTATGAAACCAACTTCCAAAATTTTCATTTCGCGATTTAGTACAAAAAAGAGAAAGAATGAGTTTGGATTATTATGAAAATTATGGATTGAAAAAATATTTCGTTCGGTTTCTACGGTTTTTATTGGCAAATCGTTTTCGTTAAATAAATTTTGTTTTCTCCTCGAAATTTTTTTTTCGGCGTATTATTTATTTGCGGAATGTATTGTTGATGTATCATTTGTCGTTGGAAAAGATTTGAAAAATATTTTTGGAATATTTTTGATCGTTGGAAAATATTCTTAAATTCGATAAAATTCATATTCCATTCCAAAATATTTTTTTTTTATTGTATCCTTAAACCCCAAACATAAAATTGTTGTTAATATGGCTATATATTTTTGTTAATATGGCTATATATATTTTCGTACGTTCCCTAAGATTTTTTCCAACAGATAACACGTAAATTTAGGATGAAGTATCGAATAAAAAAAGCTCTAAAGTATTAAATTTATTTCGAAGAATGATTTGAAAAAGGCAAAATGTGAAGAAACTTTTTTGGTCCACTGTATGTATAATTAGGGCTGCAACGAATGACGTCAGTTCGAGATCGACTGAAACTCAAACAGTCGAGCAGGACGTCACGAAAAAATGTACATAATGGCATCTGTTGGAAAGGTGTTTGCCATTGGTGACGAATATTCGAAAATAATGGTTGAAGTTTGACGAAGAATCGTTTAACAAAGCAGGAAAGTGAATTTTAAGTGAAATATAAGGGGTTTTCGTTATAAAAGCGACAGGTCTGAGTATGCGCGGGAGAACGGAGCGCAATTTCTGATAGCGTTGTTATAGTGTAGCAGAGGAATAACCTTGGTGCTTATCAAACTTTCGACCTCGATGCTCCCTTCTTCCGCTCAAGAAACAAGAAACTCTTGGCTATCGAGGTTCGCCACGTGTAGGTGAAACCGTTGGATCATTCCTTTTTTTTTTTCGACTGCCATACTTTCGCAGTTGCACATACACGATAGGCGATGTATAGGTTGAGATAAGCGTATCTACCGACCACGGAAATTCACGCTTTTACTTCTCAATTTCGGTTTTGTCGAGTGATATATCCGCGAAAACTAAACGGAATCGCGACAACATTAAATTAGGTATCCTCAACAGGAATTGTCAGAAGATTCAAGCTCCGGCCATGGAGGACCCACATAACCGATTATTGTGGTAAGGGATTTTATATTAGGTTGGCTGAATTGCGAACCAACTTATCTAAGGGACCAAAGGGACTTGTCAAAAATGTTCCTGAATTATTATCGTTTAATCGAAAGATTTAACGATGTTCAGAAAAAAAAATAGAAACTCCGCCATTGAAATCACCCATGAACGAAAGGGTAGAAAACTGAACCAAATTCTATTGCCTAAAAGGCAATAGAAAATTGTTAAGCTTTTTTGGGCAAAAATGCTGAATATGAAATCGCCGGTCGAAAATTTGTGAGGTTATGTTGACCTTAAACATGTCTGATAGCTTACCGCATACACTATTTCTCTATCCCATTCCTACCAGATTTCAATAAATCCGTGACTACAAAGTTCCACGGACTTTAAAGGTCGCAGTACCAACGAGGAAACTGATTGATTTATTGAACTTCATTAGCTTTCTCAGCTATCCCTTTACTTATTACACAGTCGCGTAAAAAAATGTTCTGATCTGCGGTTCGAATCATGTTTTTGACTATATGTTCGTGGTGTCGCTAAAACCGAATTTGACCGATCTGATTTATCCTCTTCACGTTAGAATCTTACCATAATCTCGAATAACCCTATAATTGGTAGAGTTCTTTGAGGTTATCCCAAAAACCTGATGTGGTGGAGTTAAATTGACTCCACAATAGGTTTCAGTGACCCCAAAAATGTATAGTCATCATTGCCGGAGATGATTAAGAGAGATGATGATGATATGGTTTATTATGTCTTAGTATAACTATGAGGCAAATTAATTATGATAACTAATAGATAAATCATAAAAATGAAGAAATTAAGAATAAAATAGTAAAATAATGATGATAATAAAAATAATACAGAAAGAAGATAAAAGAGAGAGAGAGAGAGAGAGAGAGAGAGAAAGAAAGATTGATAGATCTTTATTACACCTTTGTTTATAAATTTTGGGAAAAGATATTAGAGAGCAATACATGATCGGATTCTAGCCTATGGCAGTGCAGCCAGATCGCCCGGAAAATCGACCCCCACTCTGGGCTCCTACGCACCCATCACACAATGATAGGAGCGCGTGTCCGTGAGCGAGCGACGCTCGGAGATCTTCGGAGAAAACCGAGCGCGTTCGAAGTTTCCCGAACGCGGTCGAAGTTTCCCGACCGCGCCTTCGGCAGGTACACTGTAGCGGCGTAGAGATCAATCGAGTGTACCGTGTACCTGCCGAAGGCGCAGTCGGGAAACTTCGGCCGCGGTCGGGAAACTCCGGCCGCGGTCGGGAAACTTCGGCCGCGGTCGGGAAACTTCGGCCCCGGTCGGGAAACTTCGGCCCCGGTCGGGAAACTTCGACCGTGCTCGG
>JAPYZJ010002049.1:0-22928 GCA_030522765.1 Ophioninae sp. B BG-2022a
AATTTCAAAGTTGGACCATCGATTTTTGCCAATTTTTCCATACATACCCCTTTGCCTCTTTTTTTCCGATTTTTCAAGTGGACTTTGCGGGGAAACTATGCGAGATATCGATCTGAATCCAACGCCATTATTTAAGTCAGGCAAAAAGCTTTTCCAAACCCCCCCTATGAATCTCAATCGCACAGAAAAATCCCGCTCTACGGTCTTTTGAAATATCGTGATTTTGCCGATTCCGGAAAAGTGGCCGGGAAAGTCGAAAAATATTTTTCTCCGTTTTTAAGCTCTTAAAAGGGTCTATTTAATCGGAAATTTTTCGCTGATTACAAATATGCCCGAGTTTTTTGCCAAAAGTACAAAATTAGACTAGGAAAATGCAAAAAAACTCTTTTAAAATATTTTTTCGAAATTTTCCGCTAGAAATTGAGAATCCAATGCGAATTAAATGGTGGATTTGTCTTCAAGGTAACGGGGGTGCTTGATTGGCTGCTTTAAAAAATGAATAACAATTAAGGGGTTGATCGACTCGAATCGTCTCAGAATTTCTCCCCCAACCCTCCATTTCACGAATGATTTTTCATCGTGAAACAGCCTGTACATTTATACACAAACTAATGTACTCACTTTCTCCATTTTTCTCTCTGGGTCCGTGGTATTTGGGTGAGCGTTCCCGTTTTCCTCGACTCTTAGCCAAATCGATTTCCAAGGGGACCCACTTTTGTTTGTTAACTTTCTTTCTTTTGTCAGTACCGTCGGTGGGTTCGTCGCTATCGTCCTGGCAGTGATTTTGTTCTTTGTTTTCCTTGCCCTTAACCTCGACGTTGGTCGGTGCACACGTGTCTCTCGAGTTGCACTGTTCGACAACGCCGTTTTGCTTCGGCGCCAGGGTTGCTGGCTTTTTATTCTAGTCACAAATTCGTTTCAATAATAAACATTAAAGGCTCATTAAAATTACGAAAAAAAAAATTGAGCTTGCTATTTCCTGTTCTAAAAAAATAGGTTAAATATTCAGTAACCTATCAGTATTAAATATTCAGTAAAAAAAAAAGGTTAATTATTCAGTAACCTATTAGTGTTAAATATCCAGTAAAATTAGGTTAGTTATTCGGTAACCTACTAGCATTAAATATTCAGTAAAATTAGGTTAAACATTCAGTTACCTATCAGTAAAATTCGGTTAAAATTACTTTAGGTTAGGTTAAGGTTCAGGTTAGGTTTAGGTTAAGGTTCAGGATAGGTTAAAAAAATTAGGTTAAATATTCAGTAAAATTAGGTTAGATATTCAGTAAAAATAGGTTAGGTATGCAGTAAAAATAGGTTAAGTATGCAGTAAAAATAGGTTAAATATTCGGTAAAAATAGGTTAAATATTCGGTAAAAATAGGTTAAATATTCGGTAAAAAATATCGTGGATAAGAAATCGATAAAAACGTCGACATTCAACGACATCAAACACTGAAAGGAAAAAATTCGCGAATGTCGGAACACAATTTCGGAACGCTACAATTGTAGCGTCCGAGGATAATCGTGTTTACGATTGATATTGCAAAATTTCTACACTCGCAGTAGTGCTTTTACTCTGATACTGCGGGCTCTAGCTTTTGCATAAGACAAACGAGTTCAAAGTCGAATCGGCGATTAATTCGAACGCATCGTCGTGGAAATATGAGAAAGGGAGATTGTCGGGAAAGCGAGTGACCGAACGAAGCGAAAGGAAGGTTAAAAAAAAATCGAATCGAGCTTACCTCGCCTTGAGCTCCCAAAGACGGCCAATCTCCAATATCCGTGAAGTCGCTGGCCTGGAAAAAAAAATGAAAGTCATTCCCTTTATTTCGGAATAAATTAATTTGATTTTTATTTTTGATTTTTTTTATTTTTTACTTTTAATATTTAAAAAAAAAAAATTTCATCGCGGAAAATACTCGAACTTACGCGTTGATTGAATTTTCTTCTGTCCTTTGGTGCTCTGACGATTGTGGGCTGAACCCCAACGCTGGGGCCGTTTTCTGCAAGAAAAAGAAAAAAAGCATACTTTGTAACTAAAACGTCGTTAAACACGTTACCTAACTGCGGAGAGAAAAACGATTAAAAAAGTGTCTTCGTATATATATATTGCGAATACGCCGCAGAAATAAACACGACCGAAACGAATGCTAGGCTACAAATTCTCCTTATCGGGTTTAACGACGCCTTTTGAGCCACGTGCAGCCTTGGCAGCCAACGCAGGCCCATTGTTACGACGAATAACCATTTGTTCAGAAATATTCATTCCAAAATCGTCACTTCCATGGATTTTCCGAAAAATGGTTACTTTCCATGGTTGAGAAAAACATACTCGTATAGCTGTGAAACAATTCGCTGATATATCGTAATTTTCAATGTTATGCAATTCTCATTCGTAGAAGTTATATGCTAGATTAAAGCTCGGAAATACCAAGATTCTGATGGAAAATCAAAATCAATTGAAGGTTTTCGTGATTGGGTGTAGTAAAAAGAAATCCATTATTTTTTTAAGCTGACCAAAGCAATCACAAAATCATGAGTGTAGTAAAAAGAAATCCATTATTTTTTTAAGCTGACCAAAGTAATCACAAAATCATGAGTGTAGTAAAAAGAAATCCATTATTTTTTTGGATCCAATTACAAACTGAGTAAAGCAATTACAAAATGATGAATTTTCATGGATTTCTTTTTACTACATTTATGATTGCTTCGAAATACAGATTAAAATCGATTAAGATTCAGGCTAAAATCGTATTGGAAGAAAATGAAGTTTCGTGAGCTTGTTTGGGTTTGTTTGGGTTTCGTTGACTTCGTAAATTCACCATAATTATCGTGCTCCTTAGCCATGAACACGTCAGGAATTACAGCTGATTCGGGAGGGGATATTCGTTTTTCTGCTGAAAGTGTCGAAGACGTAGCAGCTGCAAACGAGCGACGAAGCCACGTCACGAAAAACAACGGGGATCGAATAAACTCCGAAAATCGACCAAACTACGCAACCCTCGTTTTCCTCGTAAACACGCTCGAATGAATCAGCGATTTCACGTATCAGTCAACCGTAAAAAAGCGCCCAAATTTCAATAACTATTGGGGCTCCTTTGTTCAAGTTTGTTTGGGTTCGTTTGGGTTCCGTCATGAATCTCGTGATCGATAAAAATCGATTGATTTGTTTAGCTGAATTCTTAATCACTAAATAGTTGATGTTTGAATAATTGGCGGTCGAGAACCGAGTCGTCGGAAGCGAAAAGTGCGACGAGTTATCGCGAACGTCCGACTATCACCGATTGGTTCACAAACCCGACTAAGCAATAATATCCGAGCTAGGCTTGGCGCAGCTGCTGTGCAAAAGTTTCTTAGGAAAAATATTGCTCTACGACGCAGAACGGAGGAACATTCAATTAACGAGAGTCGGTGCTGGCGCATCGTTTGCTCGGACATAAAAGACCAACGCGTTTTCGAAAATTCATAGTTAATACCCAAACCCAAACAGCAACGCGTTTTCAAAAATTCATAGCTAATACTCAAACCCAACCAAACCCAAACAGCAACGCGTTTTCGAAAGTTCATAGCTAATACCCAAACCCAAACAAACGCAAACCAACAGGAACGCCTTTTCGAAAATTCATAGCCAATACCCAAACCCAAACGGATAATGTTAAAACAATGAAGAAGGCTAAATGTCCTTGAAACAACGTCAGATTGTGTTACTCTTCACGATTCCTCAGTTGGGAAAAGAAGACCAATTTAAAACACATTCATCATTTCGTTTGGACACTTTGCTTCTATACAATTCATTATGAAACAACCCGACGAAACAACGGAACACATTTTTCGATTTTTCTGTGTACAATCATGATAAAGGGAACATTGTACTCCAATCTTGGTTTTTTTGTGATCGAGACACAAAAAAAAAAAAGGAAATCTATTTGCACATCAAAGATACCTCCGAAAGAATACAACCTTCAACATCGTTGCGTTATTCAACAAAATTCCTGACGAAATATGGGCCTGATCAGGAACTTCATCTCTGGATCAATTTCACCTGGTCCAGTCTAAAAAACATCCAACTCGAAAACGAGTTTTCGTTGTTTCGTCAACCAACCACAGTTGCGTAATTTTTTTTTTTTCAAAACCTTAACCAGGCCTTGAAACTATTTCTCGAAAAATATCAATGTATAATTATAGTCAATTTTTCTAAAGATATATTTCTTCGATTTCCCATGTTCCGAAGACTCTCATAAATTCCTTTATCCTCGACCTTTTTCGTCAAGCTACCAATCAAAAGATCACTTTCATAAATCCCAAAATTTTTGACCTTTCTACTGCTTCGATCTTCGAGCCTAAACCCTGAAGATTTTTCAGTCGCGTCCATCCGCAATATTGGAGAAAAAGACAACTAGATCGAGTTCCTCGACGGATTCGCGTATAGGACAGGTCTGCATGGATTCACCAGGTTGCAAGTGTATGCAGGCACGTGACCCACGGATTCTCTTGCGCGCAGTCTCGTTCCGCTCCGAACCGACCAACCCCCCTTTCTTCGCCTCGTCGACTCGAGCGTCCATCACTCAAGCTTCCTCCACCTTTCCCTCTCCCTGTTAGCTTACATAATCTATCGGTGTAACTGCGGCAAGAAGCGAGAGTCAGTGCCCCTGAGAACTCGAGTAGCATCGAACGACCGATACATACATTACGCGTGAGCTTGACATATGACAATTACCCAATAGAAGACCGGGCCACGTTTACACACGTGCTTTGATATCTGTGATTATATATGACTTTGTTTAGCTTTGTTTGGGTTTTTTTGGAGTTTGGGTTCGTTTGGGTTTATTTGGATTCGTTTGAGTTTGGGTTTGTTTGGGTTACTTTGTGATTGTTTGGGTTTGTTTGTCATTGTTTGTTTGGATTTGTTTGGGTTGGTTTGTGATTGTTTGTGTATGTTTGGATTTGTTTGTCATTTTTTGTTTGGATTTGTTTGGGTTTGTTTGTGATTGTTTGTGTATGTTTGGGTTTGTTTGTGATTTTTACGTTCCCATATTTGTGTTTATATTGTTAAAATATAAACAAACCCAAACAAACTGTATTCGAGCGATAGTTTCAATGTCGTCATTCTACTAGGTGTAGTAAAAAAAATCCATTAATTTTACAATACATAATCGAATCCGTGATCCGATTTATGAAAAATCTTTACATTAAGATTTTTACTTTCCAAGCGTACGACCCGTATCCTCAAGCCAAACTTATTAATTTAAAGTACATTTTTTCAAAGAGGATACGGCAAGTGGGGATGATAAGTCAGAATTGTTGTTGCAACATTTTCCACGACTCACTCCGATAATCGTCGTTCTCGTTCTCATCGATTTTCATCCTGATTTTAATCGCGCCACCAGTTGCATCATCCGTTGCAACACGAGACAGTACGGTGCTCTCAGAATTCGCCAGATTCTCGATACGACGCAGACCGATGTTTATCGATTCACGAATTTACAAAGCACCACTTCGTACCGAAACAATTTTTAATTCCGGTTTTTCGAAAGTTTATTTTTTCGATTTCCCTGAATACTCCGTTAATTGGGCATGACCAACAATGACAAAAAAAAAGTATCACGAAAGAAGCAGCAACCTCGTTAATGTTCCACTACGAAATTACTTTCGAAGAAAAATTAGTGAAATTCCAAAAAAAAGAAAATATCGATAACGATACGATCGATTTTAAATATATCGTTGCGTGTCAAAAATGGACCCTCCAAAACCCAAACAAACCCAAACAAACTACAAGTAACGAAAAAAAAAAAAAAAACAAGAAAAAGACGGATAATTCTGATCGAAATTTAACAAGTCGAATTCGCCCGATTCGCCAGGGAGAACTTCGCGTCCTCGAGACGATCCGAAACTGCACGAGAGGCCGCGGCGAACTGAGTCGAAATGGCAAACGGGCGGGTAGAAACGACCACTGAGAAAAAAAGAGAGAGGAAAATCTAGAAGGCTGGTACTGCTCAGAATATATGATATACAGGGTGTCCCAGAACTCAACGTCAAGCCGAAACAGAGTGACAGGATTTATTGTAACCATCATGAGAAAAATCAGAAAAAAATCTATCCCATGCAGTTTGAAAATTATGGGCATTTAAGAAAAACCTAGAAATTTGGTCAAACTGTAACGATTTTTCGGTTATTGTCGTTAATTTTTATTATTTTTGTTCATTTAAACTTTGGAACCGTAACCCTAAATAATATTTCTAGAACCACAGTCAAAAATAATAACACGATTGAATTTAAAATGCTCAAAATTTTGATTGTAATATTAATGTATACAAATAATCGTATATATTTTATACGATGGGTAACGAGAGCGTAGGGAAGTTTTGCGCGGTATACACCACGTAAGAGGCGAGTGCAGCTGCTCTTGGACGACCTCGCGCTCAGGCACACACCTATCTTATTTTCTGCCGGCTTTTTCGCCACGCACCTTTGCGATCAATGTCTTTTCGTGGACTATGAGGAACGCCGGTGAGGACGATGCTGAAGGGGACCAAAAATTAGGGGGCCCGTTAACTGTCTACCTATATATATGTTTGTGCGTATTAAATAAAATAAAAGAAAATAAAAAATTCAATATATATGTTTGTGCAAATAAAAAAAAAAAAATTTTTTAAATAAAAAAATTCAATATATATATTTGTGCGTATTAAAATTATTATTATTAATTAATGCATATTATTGTGTGTTCATCTTTTTCCACCTTTTATCATTACCTAAAATTGTTTCTTTTTTTTTTGCGAAATTTGTATTCGATGGTCGAAAAAATGCACTTTCGTAAAGACCCACGAAATCTTTACTAATAAAGTACGGATTTCTTGGGAGTGACTGGGGCGGACAATGAAACGAGGCAACGGCTTTGGGAGTCCATAAGAACCGTAAACAGCTGCCGATTTTCGATCGGTTCGAGTCGAGCTCAAACCGTCAAGCAAGCGAGCCCTAAGTTCCGGTGTACGAAACGCCCGTTGAAGAAAAATGGGGAGGAGGTCTTTCGTCGTGTGCAGAAGGGTGATCGCATTGTTCCCCTCTGAGGAGAAAACCAGCTTTGGAACCTTGTACGAATGAGGTTTCTTCGTTTTATTCAGTCACTCGAGAAGAAAATCGTCATCGAATAAAAACAACCATCAAACCCTAATATTAATATTTTAACCCTAGTAAAAAGAAATCAAGCAACTGAGAATGAAGAAATTGATATTTTATATTACACGGTTGGGATACAGGGTCATTCAGTTCTTTAACTTTTTCGAAAAATGTTATAAATAATGAAAATTGTTATAAATAATGATATTATTGATAATCCGAATATATCCGAACAGACCCAAATAAATCTAAACAAACCCAAACAAATAACGTATGTTTCAATTTTGCGACGCCTCGATGCCACGAAACAAAGTAGTCTTCTTTAACGTAAACCGTATTCGAAAATTCCAAAAAAATTTACAAAATTGTAAAAAATGATCATAAAAAATTCAAATTCAAAATTCTTTTTCGAAAAAGCCGGTAAAGTACAGAATTACCGGGAATAGTAGAAAAATTGGGTATCCGAAAATTCAAAAAAATTTACAAAATTGTAAAAAATTGTAATAAAAAATTCAAATTCAAAATTCTTTTCGGAAAAAGCCGGTAAAGTACAGAATTACCGGGAATAATAGAAAAAAAGGATTAGCAAAATCGGAGGTGAGCCAAAAAAAAAAATTTTTTCACTTTTTCGTCACGATACACGCGCAGGCGGTTGATTCTTATTTCGCCCAACGGGTGTCGCATGATTCGTTGGCGAGAACAGGAAGAGAGATTTGTGGAAGAAATAAAAGAAGAAAAAAACGGCAAAGTAAGATTAGCGACGAGTCGTGAAAGAGGCGAATCGATAAGATATAAAAGAACGACGGAAGCGAGAGAGCAACATTCTCGGACCCACTCTCGCCACGTCGTTGATCGTCGACTTGGGAAAGACGCACTTGGCGCGCTGCCCAATTCCCGGCATTAGTCTTTTTTTCGACCAACGCGTTTACGCACACGCCCAAACTCCCCTAATCTTTCTCGAATCCCCAAATTTCATTCTCAAATTTGACCCCAATTTAATCGTCTCTATTATTTTTCCGGACTGTTCCGGTTGCCGGAAAACGAGATTTCGGGGTTGGGTAGGAAACACGAAATTCGATTGACCAGAAGGCTCAAAATTCCGAAACTACAAATTTCCCAAAGGTCGTCCCAGCAAAAGCACAAAATTTGTTTGGGTTTCTTTGGGTTCTTTAGTTTGATCTAAAACCCATGATTTTAAACAAACCCAAACAATCCCAAAAATTTACAATTGTTTGGGTTTATCAAAATTCCCAAAAAAGATAATGGATGCCTCGAAATCTCGGGGTGAGTATTCCAAAAATCCCAAATTTGAATATTCCGAAATTACAAATTTTGTAAATTTTTGGGATTGTTTGGGTTTGTTTGGGTTCGTTAGTTTGATTTAAAACCCTTTTTTTTTTTAAAAACCAAACAAACCCAAACAATCTAAAAAATGTACAAAATTTATAATTTCGGAATATTCAAATTCGGAATTTTGGAATATTCACCCCGAGATTTCGAGGCGTCCATTATCTTTTTTTGGGAATTTTAATTCTCATCTGGAAATCGAATCGATGAATAAAACTATTTTTTATTGATTCCTTCTGGCTTTGGATTCGAAGATATCGAAATGAAAAAAACATAAATTAAATAAAACAATGTTCGATGTCCCAATTATCCGATGGAAGAATTGGTAAAAATTGCTTTTGAGCAATCTTGCCGGTTTTTATTTCTTTGTACATGAATGAAACCAGGGATCGCCTTGTTGCCCGCTCTCCGATGCATTTCGGCTCTATACCTGTCTTTACACGGTACGTAAACCTGTTCTGCCAGGTTCGCATATTTACGCGTTTCTGGTATTTGCTTCGGAATATCTGCAATAGATACACGCAGAATTGCATACCCCGTAAATACAGGTATTCATTATTGCCATCTGCCACCGCACAACTATCAGTAATCAAATAATAACATTGATTAAGTGAAAATTTCATGTGCCCGCAAAATAGAATTAAAGTAAAAGGAAATCATAACAGAGAACTTCGTGATTTTATTCTATGTTAAAAATTACTAATTTTCGAGAAATCCTGGCTTTTTCGACATTCTCTAATGTTAATCCAACAACCTGAATTTTCATTATAAATAATTGCTTTGAGATTATCCAAAATCAAATCAAAGCATTTTTCGAATAAAATTTAAAAAATGTTGTGGGAAAAAAAACATTTTTTTTTGGAAAAGAAAATCATTAATTTTTTAATATATTAAACTCATTTTGAATCCGAAACCCAAACAAACACATATCGAAGTTTCGAAAATGTTTTTTGATTTCCTAAGTTTGCTTGGGTTTTTTTTAGGAAAAAAATCATTAGATTTTTAATATATTTAAGTCATTTTTGAATTCGAAACCCAAACGAATCCATAACGTAGTTTGAAAAATATTTTTTTATTCCCCAAGTTTGTTTGGGTTTTTTATTTTTTTTTTAAGGAAAAAAAAATCGATCATTTTTTAATATATCAAACTCATATCGAATTCGAAACCCAAACACATCCATAACGAAGTTTCGAAAATGTTTTTTGATTCCCCAAGTTTGTTTGGGTTTTTTTTTGGAAAAAAAATCATTCAATTTTTAAAATATTTGAGTAATTTTCGAATTCGAAACCCAAACACATCTATAACGAAGTTCGGAAAATATTTTTTTATTTCCCAAGTTTGTTTGGGTTTGTTTATTTTTTTTTAAGGAAAAAAAATCGATCATTTTTTAATATATCAAACTCATATCGAATTCGAAACCGAAATAAATCCAAAACGAAGTTTGGAAAATATTTTATTTCGCAAATTTCCTCTATATTGGAACAATTCGTTAGGAGTTTCCAATAAAGTTATATACGGTCTTCGAATGTGAAGTGTGTATAAAGATTGAACCGAATGTGTGTACCGATGCGATAAAACTGGTAACGAGCACGTGTCGCCAGCTTCCAACCATCACCTCTGGAGAGAGGCCGGGGGAGGGCGACGAGCACCGCCCCTCCTTTCTACACGGCCCATCGGAAGCGATGAGTTGTATCGACGAATTTTTAATTCTCGCAAACGTGTACAGCAGATAATGAAATATTTCCTACGTGTCAAATCGTCTCGTGACGTCAAGCTCAAAGAGCATATTTTTCCATTCACTATCAATCCGAATAAACGTGGAAAAGGCACCTGGTAGGATGAAATTGGTAGAAATGAAGATATCTCTTCAGCAGACATTTTTTTTTAGTTCATCGTATGGAGAATACGATGTAAAAAAATTGGCGCCAATTATATGAATTAATTTAATTTAATTAGTATATTTAATAAATAATTTAATAATTAATTTAATTTAATTAGTATATTAATTAGTTTAATTTCCTTTTTTATAAAATCTTGATTGTTTGGGTTTGTTTGGGTTCGAAGTTTAAAAAACAATTAAATAAAAGTGAAATAAAAAGTTATTAAAATAATCAAAGAAAATTTTAATCGAGAAAAAGTATTTTGCTTTTTGCCAAAAAAAAAACGATTAAGGAATATCGTATTCGATAAGAGAATATGTAAACTGGAATTACGTAATGTTTTTCTTAATGAATAATGCATAACGTTTTTTTTTTTTAGAAGACCAAATTTACGATTTTCCGAGCGATGAAATTTTGTCCCCACGTGGTCGCGCAATTTATTTCGTCGGGCTACGCATGGACGTGTTACGGCACTGGAGTCGCCGAAAAACTCACCCCACCACGCGCGCGTTTTATTCGTCACGTCGCCATTCTTCGTGCCCGATTTCCGTACGTATGCGCGCCCGCGTTTGAATTGCCAACACAACAGCGACGAAACGAGGAGGATCGAGCCGCGACTACGATCAACCGTGACGATGCACACGCATGTTTTAAGCGAAAATTCGATAATTCCCGAACAGAAGAAAACGAGCGAGAAAAAATGAGATTTTCAAAGTTCGATGTTTCCTCGGAACGAGGTTGGTAAAAATGGAAAATCAGATTTCTGTTTGTTTCGAAAAAATTGGGAGTTTAGGTCGCAGTGATAATCGCCCTGTACGCGACATTTTACTTGCAAAAAAACAGAAACTTTGATATCTTGGATATCTCGCTGAAATAAAAACCCTCGATGCACGATCGTGACTTTCAAGAATTCTAGACCGACTCTGACCAAGCGTATATGTTTTATAGTCGCCTATACGAGTATACAGTTTCAAGGTGTTTCCTATTCTTCCAAATTTTTACAAACGCCTCGACCAGCGAAACGCTCATGTTGGATCTCGAACCTTGAGTTATCTGTACGAGTTTCGTAATGAGTCATCCCGATAAACATTTATATAATCGTAAATAAAGAAGACTAAACGAAACCAGATTCTTTTCCCAACTCTAAACGAGTTATAGCCTCGATCCGTTGCAATCATCTTCCCGCAGTGACTGGTTTTTCAAAAATTGAAATTTCGACGCATCGAATATCCAAAGACAGTAAAACTCACCAATTTTGCCTTGTTGTTGTTGAGGCTGTAGTACTCTCTTTTCCCGTTCGTTTTGAAAGCTCTTCTCGACTCTGTGTGCGGATTGAGCGAAAGGAGCTTGCGGAGTTTGCAGCGTAGGAGCCTGAGGCACTTTTTGAGGAACTGTGAGATTTTGAGGAGCCGGATTAGCCGGTCCGATAGGAGCGACGGCAGGCGCTACGGCGTTGGAGGTTTTCAGCTGGGTTGGTTGAGTTTGGACAGGCTGAGTTTGTTGAGCGGGTTTGGGTTGGACGACGGGCTGTTTGCTTTTCATCCAAGGATTGACGACGGGCAGCGGTGCTTCGACGTACTTGACGGGCTGTTGACAGTCGGTCTCCGCGTCGACCGTTCCTTCTTCCCTGTCCGGGCAGGTGTTGGCGGCCGAATGTTCCGAAGAGTGTCTATCGGCCCTGTGCTGTCTGTCTCTACTGGTAGCTCCGGCGCTGTGACCTCTAGGCGGTTGCGCGTGCCTTTCGTGATGCCTGCTGTGACGATCTCTATGAGCGTGATGATCCCTGTGATCGCGATAGAGTTTCTCTTTCCTGCGCGCCGATTTGGGCGCCACGGTTTGGAATTCTCCGTCGCTTCCGAGATCGCCGTTGTGATGTTCCGTGCCGGAAGACTCCGGATCGGCGCCGTTTCTGAATGTTTGATCCCTGGGCCTGAGCGAAGCGTCGGAATTGTTTTGCACCGCCGGTCTCGCGGGAGAATCTCGCTGATCGCTGTACGAGGCGTGATAAGAACGTCTGTCTTTTTGCGATTGAGGAGCGTAAGAATTGAATCGTCTGCCGCTCTTTTGATAAGGTTTCCCCCTGGGGACTGCGTTTCGGGTGGCCGAAGCGATACGCTCTTTAGCACTGGTCATCGCCGCTCGCGAAGGACCCTCCTGACCGATGTTCTCTTTGTTGTTGTCCTTAGTCACCGAAGGTTTCGGCAAAATAGCATTTTCCGTAGAAACGGTCGCTCTGGATGGATTCAACACACTGGCGTAAGAAACACCGGGGCCCTCGTCTCGCTCGCTACCCCCCTGATGAGCGCTGCTTGCCACTTTCGTCGCCGCCATCTTGGATTCGTATCGAAGAGGACAAAAACACGAGGTGTCCTCCCCCTCTCCACGGCCGCCACCACTACTACCGCTGCAACCGCTGAAATCACTTGCCTGCGCGCCACGAGATAATCGTTGAATTATCGAATTTTCTTTAAACTCTTTCTCGGGCACACTTTGCGTTACGAGATATCTCGGTTTAACGAATTATGAGAATAATCGATCGCGGGAATATTGGTTTTTAGGGGATTATACGAAAATTGCGGTTTTAGGAATGACGAATTGTTAGGGAGACTGCGCCAAAGACGCGCAAGGTCTCTATCGCGCCACACACATCTTTATCATTGATACCTTTTTTTTTCTTCTCTTTCTTTCTATTACTCAACACTTACTTGATCGTTCCTCCGTCTTATATTCCGATTATCCCTGGAACCGTCCAGCTTTTTCCACGATTGACGTTCCGCAGTGGGAGATGATGAAATTTAAAAAAAAAAATAAAAGAACGGGGAAAAAAACGTCTCGCTAGCCGCGTACCGATTTGAGCGGCCACGAGGCTGAGACCCGCCGGGACTCTCTCAGTGAGACGAGCCTTCCATGCTGGCCTATTAGGCCGCCGAACGCATGGCCCCACACACCGGGAATTTTATCGTCGACTCGCGCGTTCTAACACACGAGCCAACTTGAGGTTTAGCACCGAACTTTACCTCTGCCTCGCTGCTCCCGCGCGATCCCACAGATTCTATTTACGTAATCATGAAAAACCTTTTCGCTCCCCGTTTTATTCTTTGTCCCGAGGAAAATTACAAAAAAAAATTGCTCTACGCGCAACGAGGCACGGTCTCCGCAGCAGCAGTAGCAGCAGCCGCACCAGCGCTACGTGAACCGCGCGGTGTTCCGCCGAACTAATTCAACGGAGCGATGTTTCTCTCTTTCTCCGCGGTACACGCACACACACGCGCTTCCTATAAATCCGAGCGACCGCGTGCGTCGTTGTAAAAAAAAACTTTTGCGATTAACACTCGTTTTGCGGTTCCGACTAATTCACGTTCGGAAGCAAACGTACGAAAATACGAATAAACTTCGAAACGAGAAAACTTATGACCGTACATGAGAAAACAAAGAGAACGTAAAGAAAAAGATTGATTTCTCGCGGAGATACCGAACGTGTGGCGCACACGAGGTTCCGTACAAAAAAAGAACACTCCGTGTACCGCGCAAATGCACGCTGACTCGGCAATTTAATTAAACGCGTTTTATCGACGGAACGTTAACGAGATTTTTCGCTGATTATCACGAATTTGATAAAAAAAATAAGTGATTTTCAATCCGCGAATACTTTTACGAGAAAATTCAGTCGCGAAATGGATGTATACCCGTTCCACTGCCCACGAGGTCACAACCGTGTATCCGCGCTTATACGTGTGGCACGCGCGTGTGTGTGCGTACGTTTCGCGTGTTCGGAATCGCGACGATCCAACACCGTGATATTTCTCGCACGCCGGACGAGCAAATTTTGATCGTCGTTGCTTTTTTTTTTCTTGTCTTTTCTCCGTTGTCTCGTGCTATCGTCAATTAAACTCGTTATCGCGAAGAAATGTCACGCTTCTCCGCAATCGAACACTCACTTTGAAAAACATCGCGGTTTCTCGCGATTACGTAAACACCGCCTGCATTTCGCCGCTCTTTTTCTTCGTCTCTCGGTCTTTCTCGTTCTCGGCGTTGCTTACGGGAAAAAAATAACGATCGGCGAACACATGTGGCCTAACGCAGAAGTTCTTGGCCTCTGAGCCGCGCGGAGAGCGATAACGAGAGCCAGCGGCGGCCGCGCGGAAACCCGCAAAAGCCGGACAAATTCCGGTTGCCTCGAGGTTCCAGGATTGGCCGCAGCGACACGCAGCACAAACGCGGCGCCACTTGCACTTCCGGACATTCGAAAATGCGATAGCACGTTGCTCAATAACCTAATTTTTTCACAATCGCGAACCCACGATTAACGATTACAATTTTTTGGAATGAAAAGACACGGGGAGAAAAAAAAACAGGAATGTAATGGGAATCCATCAAATTTGCAATTGGCGCCACGGGGGGTACATTTTTCGTTCAAATCTCATTAAAACCATATTTTTTCCGTCAGCATAGTTTTCAAAACCCAAACGAACCCAAATCTCAAAAAAAGCCAACTTTTTCCCGTCAGAATAAATAGTTGCGTCGATTGGGTTACATAATTGAATGAAACACGATATCTCTGCTTGCTCTCACATAAGTGTATAGACATTCACGCACAGAATACGTAAATGAGAAATTTTATACACGCGTGTACATAAAATATCATATAACGATCGTATATAAAATATAACTAACAACAGACGCGAATACGCCAAAATATGCGTGTACGTGCACACACACACACACACACACACACACACAAATATATATCTATATATGTATATATGAGTATAAGAGTAACGAAAATCAATTATCCAATTCGTATCTATACATAAATTTGTACAAGCGTGTTAATACGTTTTGTTGAAAGCGTGCCAATGTAGTGTCGGCGAGAATTCCAATTGGTGAATATTGCACTTCACAACGCTTGTAATCGTATATAAATGGTTTTGCAATTCGATCTCATTCGCTGGGGGAATAGCGATTTTGAAAATACTCGATGTTTCGATACGACTTTCGATACGACGAGCACTATCAATGTCAGCTGCGCTCGTTCAACGGATACTTCTTCAAGGAACGTCCGAAAGCTTCTACTATCATGGATCTGCGAAAACCAACGAATGAAAGCATTTTTTAATTTTGTTGAAAATTCTTTTATCGAAAGAGTTTGTTTGGGATTGTTTGGGTTTGTTTGGGTTTGTTTAGTTTGGGTTTTTTCTGTTAGGGTTGGTTTGGGTTTGTTTGGGTTCGGCATAGAGAAAACGTACCGAAAGAGTTTCTGATGCAGCAAGTATCCGGTAACATGACCTGCGTCGATGTAACAAATTTCCGCTCCAGGCCAAATCTCCTCCAAGCTCATGCAACCGTCCCGAGGAACGTAAGCGTCGTCCTTGGCGCAAACCGCGATTATCAGAGACGTGTCAACGGGTACTTCGAAATTACGAAGATGCGTGCACTCGTCCATAACACCTCGCATGAACTGGAAAGCCTCGCGTTCGCGATATTTACTATCCGACCTCAACGGATCCTTCGATGCCGGCAGTACGCACACTTCTGATCGAAAAAACTTGATTCGTTAGTTATATTGGCTAATTTGAGTCATTTTCATACAACGCATAAACGATGAGACACTTTCAACGAAAAAAATAACGATTTTACCTTTAAGTGTATCCGGCTCGGTAGATTTGAATCTGTCATAGATAAGATTGAGGGGAAACATTCTAGCCGCTGCCTTCTCTTCGGCAACGCGATCTTTCATATTATTATCGTTTCCTATTGCATGGAGATTCCCAATTGCGATTGTCTTATTGACATCCGGATTTTCAGACTCTCGGCTCAGTTTGTCCATTCGTTTCAGACTTGCCGGATAATGCTTGACGAAGTGCTGACCGGCTAAAAACGCATCCTGAAAATATTCGAATAATCGAATCAGCGATCGATGGTTATCGAAATTTTGTTTATGATTTTAAGCTCGCCGTCTAATGTGGAAGATAACAAAAATCAATGGCAAATTGACGGTGAGACCATTTTCAAAAATCCTGAATTATTTACAATAACTTTCAACTTTTTCTGGAAACACGATTTTCATCGTTTTTCCACGATATCATTGTAAAATGATAAACAATTTATAAAAAATTTGGTTTCAATGGTTCGTCGAAAAAAAAATGCTCAAAAAAGTATTAAAGTAAACAGCACTAGACGGCGGTCTTAAGATTGGGAGAAAAATTGCAAATTTGCGTTTGGTGATTGTAGCGAAAAACCCAAAGATACCATACGTGCGAATGATTCTTTTTTTTTTTTTTTTTTTTTTTTTTTTTTTGTTTATATTGAATAAAATGCGCACCTTGTTTGTCGTTAATAACCGAGACAAGGGAACTTTTTCAAAGATGTTTGTGCTTACGTCTTGATCAATTATTTTCACCCTTTTCGCAAGGTCATTCTGATAGACCTCGTTAGAGAAATACTGGGATTCCAATAATTGCCAATTTATCGAGGAGCTCATCACACCATCAGTGAAAACGGGTGAAGCCGTTGACCAGGACAAGCAAGGTACTAGGGGTATCGGCTTTGGCCAGTTTGTTGCCGCTAATGAAGCCATCTGCAAAACAATTTTACACCGCCATGCGTAACGCGTAACACAAAAAAAAAGGGAAATTAAGGTATACAGGATGTATAAATAACTATTAGCGGTTTGGATATCATCGAAACTACAAGCTTGAGGGAAGTCGAAAAAAATCAATGGAAAATGGAATCCAATGATGGATCGATAATTATTATCGCCATTCTGTACTTTCTACGACCTTCAATGACCTTATTTCTGTGAAGCTCATAGTTTTGAAGATATCCAAAGTACCAATAGTCATTGATCCACCCTGTACATTACGGGACGGATATTCAAAATCAAATTTTTCAAAGGAACTCTTGAACTCTTGAATAACAATGATCCCGTTACCGTCACCAATATCCTTATATACGCGATTTTTCGTTCAGTTCCCGATGACTAACCTGAAAAACATTCAGCGTGGTTAATCAAGGGAACTGGCAAGGTTTGAAGTTTCAAGAAATTCATCGGGATCGAATTGTTTATGTCGAGGTTTCGAATAAATATGTTATTTTTAGCAATATTCAATATACGGTGAATTAAAAAATTGATTTGATCGAGATTGGTTTTCGAATCGATAAAATTTATGCTCCGTCATATGTAAAAGTCTACGTTGAATCCGTTTTTCCCCCAATATTTCGAAAGTTGTAGAAACCATTGCTTAAACTTCAAATTTATATCGATTTTGTGAAAAACTACAATTGATGGATTGTTCCTGTCATTGAATTGAAAAAACATGTTTTTAGCCCAAAATGATCTATCGATAGCCTTCGGAAATATGTTATTGTAAATGTAATAATACAATTTATTCGCGAGACAAGTTCCATATTTACTCGCAACACTTTTATAAACAATTACACCGCGGCAAACTCGAAAACTTTCAAACCTCCTCCGTCCGCTTAAACCTTAGAAATTGTTCCGTATACATTCGACTCCTAAATCTTTATCATTTGGTAAATACCGATCCAATAAAATCATTTCTTAAATATTTCGAATTTTAGTCATTTTTAACATAAGACATTTCTTAATAGGTTGAACATCGTTTCAATTATTTTTTTGAAATAACGTATGTTATTCGTTATCTCAGATTTACATAAATTAAAGAAATTACTCTTAAATTAATTTTACTCGGTCAATGTATCGGAAGTTCAAATTTCGTATTTAAATTTTCGAGGTAAAGATACTTTACGAATCGAGAAGAATGGATTGGTAAATTAGCTTTGAATATCGATTGGAAAATTTGACTCCGTCCAAAAAAAATTCAATAGTTCGTTAAAAAGAAAATTTGGGAAGAACTAACGTGACCACCCATGGATAATCCGGTGAGGCCCAATGGTCCGAATCCTTGTTGCTCGCACCAATTTAGCAGTACGATGGACTCCATGATGAGACATCCACCCATGATGAAAATATCCGCTACGTTGTGTAAATTCGATCGTCTGTATCAATCATAACGCAGTATCCGTAAAAGTGAAATTGTATTCTACTTCATGGACGTGCATTCGTCAATCTTAAAATGATCGATCCGCGAGCTAATATCAACGTACATTTGATCTTTTGGTTTTCTCAGTCCGTAAAAAGGATTTTCAATAAGCAACGATCCGATTCCTGATTCCTTGAGCAATGGCTTAGCGATTAGGTTTCTTCTTCTCCAAAAATACTGCGGACAGAGAAATTGGCGTGACGAAAGGAGATCTTCTACGTTTTGCAGATAATATCCACATTTGAATAATAAAATACGCAGCAATCTATCAAAATGAAAGAAAAGGTCGAATACATAGGAAGCGAAGGTCTCGTACGATAGAGGATTATATAACGACGTAGAATGTACCGTAGACAAAAACAGAACTGATGACATTTTATTTCATTATACCTCGCTTACTGAATCGTTTATTAATTTTGCACTAATTTTATATTTCATAGATGTAAAAAGAACTCTGCTATCAATAAGCGAATGAACAAACCCAAACAAACCCAAACAGAGATAAAAGTTTCATGCTAAAAACTATATATCAAGCGTATCGGCTCGGGCCAATATTTAGATGAGTAACGTCTTGGTCACAAACCGACTTTCGAGCCAAAAGCTCTTTTACTAACTTTCAGCGGTGAATATAAATGACATTCGTCAAAAAATAGGTGTCTGTATAGATGCAGATTCCATCAGCCCATTTCCTCGGACAAATGGCATCGGACAGTGCATTTGGTATAACCAGTTTGCACGATGCTCCGTGTTGTTTATAAAGAACTAGAATTAGCGAAGTGACAAGTGTAAAATAGAAGTATAGAAAAAAATCTTACGGAACAGGAGAAACCTGCGGAAGTACTCAATGAAAAAAAGGACTGAAAAATCTCAGAATATAAAATATAAAAAAATGTACGCATATTAATATATGTAGATAAAAATTCATTTACATGATCACCCGTGCCGGCCAAATGCAGGCATACCGGTTTTATACCGTGGGAACTCCAATGCAGCGGTAAAACCAGCTGAAAGTAGCAAGTCTTCGTCTCCTCCGGCATGATGTTGGGCAAGTTCCGCTCGAAAGGGCTTTCGAAGCAGCCTTCCACGATGTGACAATCCGACCATTCCTCGTCCTACAAAATGGATCCGTAACGCTGTATGAAACCCAAACAAACCCAAATTTGTATCGAATGCTAATGCTGCTGATATTTACACCCGTGAAATACGATCATTTGAATTTTCTTATTTTTATCGTTAAAAATCATTTTTTGAGTTTTATTTAAACGACTGTAAAAAGTGGAAAAGAGAAACGACTCAGCGCCAACTTCAAAATCGCAAAAAATACACGGAAAAACAGCATTTGCATTTGGCTTGTAATATATCGTACACGTATCGGGTTTTAGCGTTTTAACGCGTGTTACCTTCGTGATATTTATTGGATAGTCGCGGGGTATGAGATTGTAGCATGCTTCCCTATTGGCCACGACTTTTCTAAATTCAAATATCCTGCAACATATTGTAACGAGAATTGTGATTTTTTTTTAAATACTTTTTTGTATATATAACCTATTCTGAATTACAATTTGGTACGGACATTATTTCACAGCGGTATGAAACGATATACGATTGGATAGAGAAAACGAGGAAACTAATGAAATTTATCATTTGAAAATACTTGCCGAGCGACACGGGAGAAGAACAAACATCTATTGACAACTAGGTGTAGTTAAAGTACGAATCAATTGAAATTGTATTTAAAAACGAAAACAAATGTTTCGGAGTTTGAAATTCGATACGTATGAAATATTTTATTACGAAGTGAGGTTATGGTGCGATGTTCGTAAATGCGATAAATACAGGAGAAAGTGTTTTCGGTTGAGCGCGATATTTTCTTGCAATTTTTATGACGCGACAGAGATACGAGAATATTCGAAGGACAGGTTCTTTGGGTGAAAGATAATAACTCGAGATTGAAGGTTACCGTCGTAAACTGTCAGGATTCCCCCAGCCTTTGGTGAAAAACTTAGTTAGCAAAATACTTCGATAAACGGCGTCGAGACGGCTTGGAGCCATTGCAAAAACGCGTCAATGAAAATACACATCAAAATGATAGTATAATTTTCAAAAAAAAAAAAAAAATATTGCGAACTCGTACGTAAAATAATTTAAGATGAAATCACGAATGAAAAGTACATCGCAGCTGGTATCCCGTATATCGTTTTATGACGTATGTACACGAGATATAAATAAAAAAGGAATCGAAAATCATCTCGGGAAAACAAGTTGAAACAAGACAAGAAGAAAATAGATCGGAACGTTGATAGAAGCGCGTTATTAATCAAACATTATTGTTCGCAATTTACAAGAGGACAAGGCCAACAGGGAGAGTCGCGTTGTTGGACGGTGGCGCACCCATGTGTCAAATACGCACACTACTGTAACAGCTGCTCGTAAGCTCTTCCGTTATCAGCTGATTGTCACAATTTCTTGCACGTACGCAGCGTGCCGCCGGCACGTAATTCCGGTTCTATAAATAAATAAAAACAACGCGCATCGATAAAGATATGTTGCGTCCGGTATCGACGCTTCCTCTTTCGAAAAGTGCGATATTAGAACTTGCCAAATCTGCCTGTCATTATGTGGAAGACGTTAAAAATTCGAACGGTGAGTGCACAACGGAAACTCCCATATTGCGCGAGACGCCATCTTGCTTTCCCGCGAAACATTTGAAATACCGTACTTCCGGACATGCGCGATGTCCTCGGAAATAAAACAAATTTCAAAGATACATTTATCAAAATTGTTGATCGCGAATTTGTTTAGAAATGGAATTTAATTATAATATTCATTTTTGTTATTGTAATTGAATGAATGATTTCTTCAGTAAAGAGTATTCTACAATTTTAGTGTCCTTTAAAGGTGTTAAAATACGTTTTTACGTGACTTTCAAAAACGAATGAATTTTGGAGGTTAGGTTAAATCTTTTATGATGGATCGTTTCGATTGTCAAAATTTTCAGACTGGGCACACAAATATGATGAAAAAGTATTGAATCCCTCAACGACGACTGTATCAGCTCTCGATCTACTGCAAGTGAGATAAACCGTACTTTATTTCCGAACGACGAAAAAAATTAATCGTAGAATCGTAATGCAATATTATCGATGTTTCTCAGGATGAAGTGCAGCAAGACAACATCTCGACGTTGTGCGAAGACCTCGACAATATTCTCGATGGCGGTTTACGTTGCGGCTGCATTACGGAAATTTGCGGGGCTTACGGATCGGGTAAAACACAAATCTGGTGAGTATAATCAAACCCATTTTTTCTAATAATGCGTTTTTTTTAATGTTACGCAAAAATTAGTTTTTTTTACATTTTCAGTTTTGCTTATACGTACGTCCATTACAGTACTAAAAGTTTTCAATTCTTCTTCACATATTTCTTCTTGCAAAAGTGTTACAAATTTCGTCGATGTATAAGGTGTTTCAAAAGTTTTCGATATATTAAAAAAACATGATTGATAGTATCAAAACCTTTGTTTAAGCTTGCAAACGAGCGTGATTTCCCAATTACCCGAGGAATGTGGAGGTTTGAGTGCCGAGATGCTTTACATCGACACGAGAAATGGATTCAGCGCCCGAAGAATTCAAGGTACGAGCGATTGAAGTTTTGCCAAAAAGGCGAAACCATAATTCACATAAAGGAACAAAAAAAAAGGTTTTCGACATTCGGCAGTAAAAAAGCTTACCGAGTGTAAAAAGCTGAAACTCGATAATTCACAGGAATGATAAAGCTATACAAAAAGATACGAACAGTGTAAATAGCCCAATATACAGGGTGCCCCAGGTAAGAATGTCATCCGTAAATGGGGAGTTGGACGTGAAATTCTGAGTCGATTGATATAAGCATGTACGGTTTCCGGATCAACCCTTGAATTGTTATTAATTTTTAAAGGCAGCCAATCAGGCGTCCGTTCAGTGGGATTAGTCAAGAAATAATTATTATATTGAGACGTTTAGTGTTTTATCGTAGGTCCATGATGATGTATTTTTATACCTTGAAGAAAAATCTACAATGTAATTCGCCTTGAACCCTCCATTTCTAGGGAAAAATGTCGAAAAAATATTCTAGAAAGGTTTTTTGCATTTTCCCAGTCTAATTTTGCACTTTCGGCAAAAACTCGGGCATATTCGGAATCAGCGGAAAATTTCCGATTAAATTGACCCTTTAAAGAGTTTAAAAGGGGAAAAAAATATTTTTCGACTTTCCCGGCCACTTTTCCCGAATCTCAGAAATCACGATATTTCAAAAGATCGTAGAGCGGGATTTTTGTGTGCGATTGAGATTCATTGGGGGGGTTTGGAAAAGGTTTTTGCCTAACTTAAATAATGGCGTTGGATTCAGATCGATATCTCGCATAGTTTTCCTGGAAAGTTCACTTGAAAAATTGGCAAAAATCGATGATCCAACTTTGAAATTCTGCCAAAAATCGAAAAATCATCGGATTCAAATAATAAAAAAAGCATTTTGAAGAGAAAAT
>JAPYZJ010002050.1:0-42436 GCA_030522765.1 Ophioninae sp. B BG-2022a
CGTAGCCCCCGCGGGGTTCCCTCTTTCTCGTGGCGGCGGCCCTCTTCCTTTTTTCTTCCCGTCCCCCCCCCCCCCCCCCCCGCTCGCACCTCTTCTGACGCGGTGGGCGCAATATCCGTGAAGAAATACTTCTCATTGTTTTTTTTTATTCACTGTTTCGAGAGAAGGAGAGGTTAATGCTTTTTGCCGAAACGGTTGCTCAATGCTTGGTGTCTCTTCTTTTCGTAAACGATGTAGTCGAGTTTATGGAATTTTCATTGGACGCAACTATCATATCTTGCACTCAGCTCGTTCATGTGTCACCTTATACGCTTTCGTAACGACTAACTCTCTCGACGCGTCTTCCGCGCACATTCCTCGTATCTCGATCGCGATCGAAAACATCCTCGACGCTTCTAACACGAATATATGTATATTCGTTCGTCAACGGTTTTTCGGCTAGCACGATCCTCGGTTCGCTCGCTGCGAATGTAAACAAACAAGGGTCTCGAAACCACGCTTGACTCGGAATCCTACGATAGGAACAGATGTTCAGTCACTGACAAAATCTCAGTCGATTACCCATCAACATCGACGATTTTGACTTCGATTACAATTGAAAGTGGAAAATAAACTGTTTTAAGCGTCAATTTATTGTTAAATCAGTCGTTCGTAAGGTTAAACATGCACGGCATGATCTAGACTTAGAAATCTACTATTCTCTAATTGGGATGAACATTTTGTGCAACGGTTCATCCAGTAACACTACAACATAATTTTCCAACGTAACTTCATCCCTTCTTCCTTTCTTTCCCTCCCAATTTAAATATGGCGTGTACCGTAAACATCGATTTCAAAATCAACAATAGTCCTAGTTACAAATAAACTCGATTCGAGTGGATTATTCGTCGGGTATCTGCGAAATTCTCTGTGATACACCTTAAACAGAATGTAATCTTGTTTTCCCTACGCGTTAAATAAGGTCCCGAGAGCACGTACGTAACTGCGTTGATAGTGGATTTTGGTATATATCGCGAGCTGCGAATGTCACGTTTGCTGCAGTTTCAAATGCCACTACACGCGCCACCCTCCGGTTATTATTCCCGGTGTGCAGCGTGTTCTAGGAGCCACAACTGCAGACAAATTCCACCAGCGGGTGCTGCCGCTGCTTGTCCTCTTCCATCTCCTACTCTTCTAGAAAAGGAGGTCGCGGATTGTATACGGCCGGAATATAATTGCCGCAGTGCTGCCGCTGTAAAGTTCCACTCTTTTTCTTTTATTTTTTACTTGCTCCTTTTTACATTCCCGCTTCTCTGTGTCCGATGCAAACCCGGGTCTGGCAAACGCGTATACGATTCTTTCATCAATCTCGTCTCGGCTTTTAATATCGCTTCTTCCCCCCCCCCTCCTTCCGCCATTTCCGTTCGATTACACGGCTCAATGAAAAATGTGGATTGACAAAAGATTCTTTTTGTCATGATGACTTCGATCGACAAAAATGCGAACGAAAAGTTTTGTGCGATGACGGAATCGCAATTGGAAGTTCAATTGATTTTTGCGAACTTTTATTTATTTGATTTTCTGCCACATGGATTAAATTTAATTTACCATAAAAAAGCCTTAGATTTTTCAGATAAGAGTCCTAAAAGTAAGTACAAATGTGGTAATAATTTCGTTAATTACTATTGTGTCAAAATAAATACGGATAACGAAACCGAATTGATCAAATTTGTTAAAAATTCGAAAAGCTGCTTGACTTCAAGGTTTTCTTTTCAGTTCCAGATAGATAACTTAGGAAAAAGAAATAGTACATTGAATAAAAGCTTGCTATTACAAAATATTTTGTTTACGTATCAATTTTCCTTTCGTGGTTTGGAACAAACCCTAATTTAATTATACCTGGAATCGCTTGAGACTCGAAGTTCAGAATGATCGTTTTAATTGGAGAGCTTAGTA
This sequence comes from Ophioninae sp. B BG-2022a, assembly GCA_030522765.1. Classification (NCBI taxonomy): domain Eukaryota; kingdom Metazoa; phylum Arthropoda; class Insecta; order Hymenoptera; family Ichneumonidae; species Ophioninae sp. B BG-2022a. The sequence goes on from JAPYZJ010002050.1 coordinate 1,936, forward strand.
AATCGTTTCTTCCGTCACTTCCTCCATTATCCATTTTCGTACCCACGAGTGATCCGGAACGACTTTAATACGAAATATATAACTGTGCAACATTTGCTCGCGAATATTCTCAAATCCTGATAAAATGTATCAACCGGATTGCAGCATCTTCGTAGTCATTATTGTTTCTCGTGATGCGTAAACATGTAATTTCATTACGCTCAGCCATTCGCTAAAAGATGTACGCATCTTGAAGGGGGAGGGGGCGAGGGAGCTTTTCCGTGAAATCTCGAGTGCAGAGGTATGCGATCATTCCAGTCGCACTGCACCGAAATTCGAGCCAAGGCATACACCAAGGCTTACACGACGTATACACAGCCGCAAAATACAGGCTGGATACTCGAGTGGATTCTCTTGCGAATGGCAACGCGCTGTGTAAAGGACTCGCGGGGCGGAGAGCGAGCTATGAATTTTCCACCCCTGGATTGCATACTTGTGACTGGCGCAGATCCCTGAATTATATATGTGCGTGTATATATATTATATATGTACACGTCTACCATGGACTTTCCCTATCCAACACGATTCATAACCCAGCCTGTATTATAACGAGCTCCTCGGAAACAAACCCAAACCGAGATATTAACAAGCAATTAAACATTGAGCCTGCCAAATTAACATACTTTACGTCAAATAGCTTGGTCTTGTCTTTGAAGATTGATTTTTTCAAGATTAATTGCCATTTTACGTATTACAGATGACGCTATTTTCTTCTTGTCATCTGGTGATTTTCCGAAATGCAGATAATTTTTTGTTTCTCCTGGATCTCATGGTTTTTAGAAATGTGGTGAACATGGATTTTGAATGTGTGGGGTTGAAGTTTCAGAAACGCGATGAAATTCTTTTCTAATGTTCAAATGAAATTTTTTTTCGATGTTCAAATGAAATTCTTTTTTAACGTTCAAAATTCTTGTCATTGTTGAATGGAAGATATTAATACAAATAATATTGCGTTGATTCATCGAAGATCGATAAGTATGAAAGCTGCCAAGAAAAATTTCAACAATAAGAAAAATCACTTCGTTTCCAACTGACCGTAGGAAGTTTGACGTCGTATACACATTTGTTGAAAACAACAACTGTCACAATCAAAAGCAATAAAAATCTAGAGCTAAAAAAATATAGGAATAATTTAGAAATGATATCCGACCGAAAAATCGCAATTGAACGCTCGAAATGTTTTGCGTCTTCACGGGGAATCTTCGAAACAAAGAAATATAATTTCATCCTGTCCAAGAGAAACGTCGAGAATTCCTTTCGAGTCGACCGAACTTCGGGCAACGTTCTTTCAATTTGAAACCTCGCCGTACGAAGCATAAATATTTAATAGGATCGTCCCTAATACTATTCGTCTCTGCCTCGTGGGGTATTTCGAGGGGAAAGAATGAATTTTTCTCGTGCACCTTCGTATGCAAAAATAGTTGGTGAAAGATGGCGCGGTTTCTTTTTCGAATGGCAACCGGCCAGGGAGGCACGAAGACGTCTCGGAAAAATGAAAAGAATTTTCTCGACCGGTATTGTTGAGTTTTCTCGCAAAAGCGAAGAATTTCATGTACCAAGAGACACTTTCGTACTAAATCTACCCTCGAATACCATTTGCGTGGTTCTCGTAGAATCCATATAGATCCGACTGCAATTTCCATCAAGAGGAAACCAAAATTTCCATTTACCTCTGCCGTTCTCCAAATTTGAAATATTTTCGTCATCATATTTTCTTCGGCCCTTCCCCCCTCCCCCCTTCAAATGCTTCATGAGAAATACCAGCTAATTCGTGCTCCAAGTCCAGGATTTTTTTTTCTCCAATCTTTCGGCGCGGCGCTCACTGCAGTGCACACGCTCTGGCACCCATTTTTATTCGGTTGTAATCACATAAGAGACCCGGGACGTGCACATAGAAGTAGCCACGTTTGTAAATCCTTGGTCGTACGCACGAAACACGCAATCGTCGTACAAACGACCCTCATCTCGACCCGGAAGAGTGACAGAGTGGCTCTAGTAAAAGCTCGACGGGTCCTTCGCCACTTCCGGCTTACACACCGAGAGCTAATTAAAGCTCAGGCTTTCGCAACTACTTTTGCATATGCGTTTATATATATATAGATAAATATATATATGGATATCTAGAAACGTACAGTCGTCTCGAGTGGGACTGGAAAATCTTTCGAATTACTCACGTGGCTTGATTAAAAAGCGAACGTTATACGTAAAACGTGATCTTCACTCTCAGACATGGTAAAACCTCGGGGGAAGTAGATGTGCAAAGATTATTCTTCTTCGAGTGTGTAGATGTGAAAAGTTTTCCATGACGGCAATTAACAGAATCATCGCGCTAATTGAGTTTAGTCAATGCGTTCGGCTAATTGAATTCCGTCAATGAGTTTCCCTAATTGAATCTCGTGAAATTTCAATGAGTCGACGACAGCACTGTTTCCATCCTGATGAAAGTAATTAATTGTGAATAGCTTGTAGAAATTGATGTATTGTGAGAAATACAAAATGAGGGTTTGAAAAAATTATTTTTTTGAAGAGATTCGTTGGGAAAACAATTTATATGTCCGTTATCAAAACTGTGGATTCATTAATAGTTCATTAAAAAATGACTAAAGGGTATATAAAGAGGGAATAAAAATTGAGAGGGATTTTTGAATGTGAGGGTTTGAACTATAGTTTCGAATTGGGTCATCCGATTGGTCTGAACGATTAATTTCAACGGTTCGGTACGGATGAATAACGATGTGATTCCGGAGTTGCTGAAACCGAATCTAAACCCCATTTAACCTCATTGAGTAAGGTTGTAGTGAACATTTGAGGTTATGAAAATATTTTACGCGATGGGGATTGCATGGATTTCAGATTCGAATTCGAATCGAGGACCCGATAAATAAACATGGTTTGACCCTGAGGTCAGAATTCTTGTCCCTTTTTCAATGGTTATCGATAACTGTACGAACTTCAGATTCGGTTTCACCATCCCCAAAAATATGAAGTGAACATGGTCTGACCCCCAGATCAGAATTCTATTTTGCTTAGCTGTCCAATCGATGACGTATGAATTTAACCAAATTAAACGAATGAACAAATCTTTAAGTTCGATGACCCGCGGAAAATATTGCGGACTCAATACGTAAAATTTGAGTGTTCCAAAGTCGGTCAGGGAATTGTAAATTTCGCTTCCATTATTATGCATTTCGTAAGCTCATCACCGTGAGGTCCGAGAGACGGCCACATTCTTGCAGTTATCTCGGCGAAAGTGACACTTAACTTTTCCGTATTGCCGCGAGGAATTGAGTTTCCGCTGTTGAGGGAAGTTACCGTACCTTCGCAACGACTATATTCCGCAATAGGAAAAAAAAAGTGCGAAGGAAAGAGACAGCGAAACGGAGAAAGCGAGCGCGCGAGCTGGATAGCCAATCCTATTCGAGAGGGTTTATATTAGTTTGGTGAACTCTCACGCCACCGGAATATTAGGTACCCCTCATGCTTGTCTACCCTCTTCTTGTAGAAGCTGCGCACATATCCCTATACGTCAGTCTCTCACAGCCCCGTATAAATTTAATGGTTTCGTTAACCAAAACTCGAGGACGAGAGACTGGGGAAAGTATTTCAGTGTGAGTCATGCATTTATGGCCGCGAATCTCAAGTACTGATATTTTATGAATAATTTCCCGAATTATTTATCGCCTTAAATTCTCGTCCATAAATTTGAGGTTTGTTCAAAAAATCCATGACTTTTTGTATTATCTTTAAAATTTTGCAGGCTATATACATCCCTACGTACATTACGATCCTGAGAAACGTTTGGGGCACTATCGCCATTCAAGTTTGCCAAAAAAATGACTAGGGCAATGAAACTTTTGTTGCAATTCAACAATGCATACTTCAATGTAAATTTAATCGTTTTAATTCATTAAAACTATTATTATGAATTATGCAATATCGAAGATTTCGATTTCCCTGCAGTGCAACGAAAATTCATTATTATTTATATTTATTAATCGTGCTTGCATAAAGTATCGTTTTCTTTTCTGATATCGTAAAAAGACATTTATTACGTATAATTTTGAAACAGAGAATTCCGGTTGCAAACGCGTGTATTATTATTTTGTAATATATGCGTTGTTTGAAATTGACGAGTATTGGCTTCGCTCATTGGAAAGCAATGTCATATCACCGTAACGAATAATGTTAGCAAACGAAGCATGCAAAACGATCGTGTACTCGTGAATGCATACATATTATTTCCATGAAATTTATCGCCTCGTATTATAGATGAATTTCAAATTTCGTCGACATTGAGAACACATTTTTCCATCATGTTTCGTCAGAGCTACAATCAATCTTGACGTTCTTTGTTACGGCCATCAATATTTCACTATCAAATATTGTATTATGCGGGATCGTTTGCTACGTTATTAATATTCGTTGTATTATGCGAGATACAACAGCGGGCTTGAAATATTCGTTAACGCAAGTCAACGCTCACGTTAACGCCCCTTAAAACTGTCCATAGATGCTCCAGATAAAAAGTTATAATTCACTCGCAATTTTTGTTAAACAATTCCGAAGATCGTGAAAAGAGTTTTAAAAAATACGAAAAATGATGAAAAAAAATACAGGTAAATAAATGTACCAGTAGCATGTTCTGTAATTCGAATGACATTAACTACGTTCGACTTACAAACTTTCGCATCAGTTGATGATTTCAACTGAGGCCTGAAATCGATTGCAGCCCCTTTGTGTATACAAGTGGAGTGTTACCAATGAATGTATATATATACTAGTCAAAACAAAATAGGGTTAGATTAGTTAGATTTTAGTTAGATTTTATTCTCGAAAATTATAATTGATAAACGAGTTAACTTTTTATGGTTAGATATGTTGAGAGTAAAGTGTTATCAATTGTTTAAACCAATTGAATGATAAAAAATACAATTATTTTCTTACAAATGCACATGGAAATGAAAAGTTAAACTTTACCCTTTAAAAAAGCGAACTTAATAATTTTGATTTTTGTTACTTAAACGAATACGGTTGGTTACACTGGGGTATCTTTAGGATCGGGTGGGTCCTCCTCGGTTAGGTACGCATTCTCTAAGCCTGTTTGGAACACTTTCAATCGAGTGGGTGATGTTTTCCTGGGGTGTTAGCACCCAGCTGATTTTTAAAGCGTTTGTGAGCGTTCAAAAGCCTTCAAAAGAATGATAAAAACTCATAAACATCAAAGTTTTATAGTGAAACACTTGAACTTGCCCATTAATAAGAGTGCAACAACATAACAACACTTTTTACGAACAAATCGTGGTGGGCCATATTTTGTTTTGAGTAGTTTATATATATATATATATATATAACGCGAAAATTAATGCAAGTCAACGCTGACGTTAACACCCCTTAAAACTGTCCATAGAAGCTCCAGAAAAAAAGTTATAATTCACTCGCAATTTTTTGTTAAACAATTTCGAAGATCGTGAAAAGAGTTTTAAAAAATACGAAAAATGAGGAAAAACAATAAAGGGATCAATAAATGTATCAGTAGCATGTTCTGTAATTCGAATGACATTAACTACGTTCGACTTACAAAATTTCGCATCAGTTGATGATTTCAACTGAGGCCTGAAATCGATTGCATCCCCTTTGTGTATACAAGTGGAGTGTTATCAATGAATGTATATATATATTTGTTTACGTCTCTACATCTATATTGATACGTACAGTAGTATCAATCGTAGTCGACTGTAAATAGAGGATATGTTCCTCGGGGAAACCAGCATCGAAGCGTGTACATACGTAGAAGCAAACGGCTTCGGAATGTAATAATCACGGAATGCGATACACACAGCGCGTATATTGAGGAGCAAAGCTAGCTAATATTACAAGAATCCGTAAAATATACGGGTTTCACTACAACGTGGATGGACCGTTGGCCAACCAAAGATCGTAATTCAACTGATTGGATGAGTAAAATATTTGCTACCATCATTTGGTGCGGCTCACCATACCGTACGTATTTCGTATTTGCAGACAAATCCTAATACTACATTCTCGCTGCGTATGCAGTTGAAATTGCACCGGTGAAGAATCGATCTTTCGGTTTGCACCGACGGATCGTCTTTAGAGATATTTTCCGACTAATTAATTTGGAGGATGTTGCTTTGATATTAAGGAAAGTTTCAGCGAGTTTTAATGATGCAATATGCAATGTCATTTCGACTGTTTTGCTTAAACTGTAGGCAATGAATTTTAGGTTAGCTCAGCGAACTACGAGTGCATTCATTTTTCGGAAAATCATTTTTGGGGAACTAATCGTTTGTGAAACTTATTTTTGGGAATAGTTTTCGGGAAAATCACTTTTAGAAAAATAATATATGGGAGAATAATTTTTGGGAAAGGGCATTACGGGGAAGTATTTTTTGAAAAAATAATTCTTAGGAAAATTAATTCTTTGTAACAATTGGGACAATTCATTCTGAAAAATAATCTTTGGAAAGTAATTCCTGAGTATATAGTTTTATATATTGTTTAGGAAAATCATTTTCGGGAAAACAAATGTTTGAAAAAAAGTTTGTGGGAATTAATTTTTGATGATTTTCTAAAAGTGATTTTCTAAAAGTGAAAAATAATCTTTGGAAAACTAATTCCTGAGTATATAGTTTTATATATTGTTTAGGAAAATCATTTTCGGGAAAATAAATGTTTGAAAAAAAGTTTGTGGGAATTAATTTTTGAAAAACTCGGTGTAATGATATTTATCAATTCACCGAGTTTTTCAAAAATTAATTCCCACAAACTTTTTTTCAAACATTTGTTTTCCCGAAAATGATTGTCCTAAACAATATATAAAACTATATACTCAGGAATTAGTTTTCCAAAGATTATTTTTGAAAATGAAATTGAAGTGATAATTAAAACAAAATTATTTTAAGGAAAATTCATTTATGGAAAAATGATGTTTGGTAAAGAATACAGCCTCGGTGGATAAAAGAAGTGTAAAACTGTTAGTACCTAAGTAAATAGTAGAAAAAAACAATGGTGAAGGTATCATAGTCGAATGCGCGAAGACAATTAAAACAAATTATTCCGAGGGTCGCTACCGCTCGAATTTTGATTGCAGTTATGACGAACTATATATAAATCTCCTCGATCTTTAACGACTGTTCGCTGACTCGTTCCTAGGATGCCAGTATTTCAAGACCGTCGTGGAATAGCGAGTGAGAGGCTGTTATCGGTTAGCAAAGGGATGGGCTTTTTCTTCCCGCCGGAGGTATCGCTGACGGCTTTAATAAGCGAATATTAATAATTCTCGAGCCCCTCGGTCTACGTTATTGAGGAACCCATCGACTGTTACGAACGATCGTAAGGCGAAATTCGCGAGGTACCTACCTGCGGCTTTTATCACAGCTCGGGTGTCTCCAAGTTGCCATCGAGTAATAACGTGTCGAAAAGCTCCGAAACCTCTGCAAATTTCTCGATTTTATCAGCGTTTCCTTGGTGACGTTTGAACCAAAGTTTTCCATCTTGATGCACGTCGCACTAACTTTTCTTCACTTTTTTATCGTCCAACGATCAATTTCGTTTTTTATATACGCACACTGTAGAGAAATTTTTGTAAATAAGGGAAACTCGTTTCACTGTTTATGTATGTATATTTTTACATGACACTTCGCGTGAATTAATACTGTTATTATCGCCCTTAGGCGGGATAGAACTCCCTTGCCTCGGGCTGTGCGCCCCTTTTATAGTGAGTCTCCCCACTTGGTACACGCGGTAGATAGGCCAGTGGCCCACCCCTTCTCTGCCGCATCGGCTGAGAAACATCGAAGCTTTTTCCCCCGCCTTGGTCGCGCGGCTAGCTTGTCAGTTCTCGGAATTCCCGATTGCCGTGAAGGCCGCATTCTTTCGTCTCTGCTTCAATACATATACAATTTTATTGAAATGATATGTATAACTACATATTATATATATAATGTGTTATAATATATAATATAATTATATATTATATATATAATGTGTTATAATATATAACATAATTATATATAATATATATAATGTGTTATAATATATAACATAATTATATATTATATTATATAATACTAGCAAACCCCGCCCACTTCGCTGCACGTAAGTTTACATAGATTATATTAAACTTTATACCATTTACAATATTCCTCTTGTATATTCAATTGTAAAATTAATGTTTTTACGGATAATATTGATGGGTAATGTTTGAATGGACTTGAATTTCGCATCGTTGCGACGCAACGAAATTTATTTTCTCATTTTTTTATTTCCTTAAATGTATTGTTTGGCGATATATATTTTTTTCATATTTGAATTCTATGTTATCACAGTAAAGATTTGTATAATTATTGAGGTATTTTAATTACGATTACATTGAAAAAGAAATAGGGAAATTAAGAAATAATGATTTTCGTTGTTCTCATATGTTCGACGGGTAATGTTTTGACGGAGAAGTCATTGACACCTCGATTCAGCTGAGGGTGCAAAATGAACAACGCAATTTATCGATCGATGATTCAGATTGACGTGCATATTCGCATTATCTTGCTCGATTTGACAGTTAATAAATTACGATTATTTATTTTTAAAAATTTCACTTCAGAATACAAAAAAAAATAAAAACCTATTGTCGCGCCTAACGAAGATATGTACGAAATTTCATTAAAATCTGTTCAGCCGTTTTGGAGGAGTTCGAGGACAAACACTATGAAGGAGAATTTTATATATAAGATTTATATATATAATTTGAATTATAGATATATATTTTTTATTGACAAACGATTAATACAACTGTTTTATATCAACCCTACTATCGTCCTTGGGGTTGCGATCCACTGATTCAATTTACGTATCCGTTGTACTGTGTCCAACGGAAATTGGAAGGAGAGTCTTCCTCGAGAGCACTTTGGATGTAAACTCGACAGGAAAGAATTCTCGTTGGTAGCACTCTCTCAACGTTACAAAACTGAGTTTTATGAGTTTTTCAATGTAACGAAATATAGTTTTCTGGATTTCGCTTGGGTTTGAAGTAATCTCAATGTGTATTAGATTTCGATTTCAGCTCGGAAAGATTTCTACCTTAACTGGAACGTTTCATGCTTTCTCAAATGTTCCTCCATCCTCAAATGTTCATTTGGGTCGAAATGAAACTTTCTGCTCTCACTCGAAATGTTTTATTGATTTGTTTTGAAAAAATGATTCAATTTTTTGGCGATGTTGAATTTTTTAAGGCCAATTAACAATTATTAATTGTTTGAATTTTTTATAATTCGTTGCAGGCTGAAATATGGAGCGTTTTCATCGCGATCCTGAGAAAAAGCGTGCGAAACTTGCAGGCTTGCACGGACGTCAGTCTCATCGAGCACGTGTTACATCGCTTGTCGCGGGCGGAAACAGTCGTCGCGGGTGAGTTCACGAAATTTATAATATACGTAATCCGCGGTTGATTGCGTTTTTAAGATATAATAAGTTTAATTATGACAATACGTTAAACGGATTTCATCTTTCCGGCATTCATATGGCATCATCTCCAGCTCTCGATGTTTCATTATCGAAAATCAAATTTCTATCAAGAACTTAGGTTGTGAAAGTGATCGCATCCCGTTTCAACAGGATCTTTTCAACATCCCGTTGAAACGACATTCGTGAAAATAAATTCGAATTAAAAGTCAATAAACGTAAACTGAGTTTGATACAGAAATTACTAAAAGCAAAACGACTTCAGTAGAAAAATAAAAGAATGTAAAATTAATTCAACAAGAAAATGATTAATAAAAAAAAATTAATTCATTTTTTAAATAAAAATTTTTAAAAACTAAACTCGTAAACGAAAACTCTTCGAAATAAAAATAAAAACTAGATGTCTGGACAAATGAAAAATGTGTTATTCTTAGACAAATATTTGTCTGTGGATGCGAATGAATATTTATTTCCCTCCTACCGCAGATTTGCTGATCGATATGCTCGGCGTTCTTGCGAGCTACAGCATAACGGTGAAAGAATTGAAACTTTTGTTTGGCGCGATGAAGGCGGTTAAAGGAAAATGGGTAAGTTCCGGTAACACAGCTAGCGTTTTATTATGTCCTCAATTTTCACCGAGAATTTTTAAACCAGTCGTGGACCGAATAGCACAAAAGAAATATCCACAAACCACTGAACAATCCTTTTTCGCGTGTAGAGCTTCCGTTTTGTATCAACGATCCGTGTTATTTTACATTGTAAAATAATAAATGATTTTCAGCCACGACATTCCGCGAAATTGCTGAACGTACTTCGCCAAATGCCCCAACGAAACGGACCCGACGTGTTTTTCAGTTTCCCCGGCCGGAAAGGATCGGTGAGTATTTCAAATCGTAGCACATTCCTCGCGTGTATAAGTGATAAGTATACTTCTATTGTGATACCGTTGGGCCAAAGTTCCATCTTCTGTCCGGATGAAAAATGTGCGAGAATCGATGGAAGAAACCGAGTTCTCACGAACGAAGGAATATGGACGACCTACTGTCAATTCAATTTTTACTCGCCTCGCGAGATAAAAAGTTTTCGACGATTCGTCAAATTTTTATGCAATTCGATTTTCCTTCCACTGACTGGCCACAATTTATTGATCATATACAAAAAATACAACATTATATACACTGCTTTGTATATAAGATCGTATTTTTTGTATATAATGGTATTGTCATTACATAGGTTACGATTATTATATACATATATTTTCTTGTATATAATTGTTGTTCCCTCTGTAAGAAAAAAAACCTAACATGAATACTTTGTAATAATATATATTTTTTATACAACTGTATGCTATGAATTGTATTGTACTATTATTACTATTTATTTTGTTATTCATTTATTTTTGTACATAGAATGTTACGTACAAAAATAAATTATTGTAATTTTTGCATATACCATGCCATGTACAAAATACGATGTTGTTGATAGATAGAACGTTAATACAAATTAACAATATTAATAAATTCAATACAGTTTTATTGCAAATATGAACAGAAATGCAATGATATATTCAAAAGACTGTATATAACTTTTTTTTATAAAAAATTATATAAGTTTTGCCTACAATTGGACACAAAAAACATATTGTTATGAAGTTTTCGTGCTCGGTTTTTCTTTTCTTGGAAACGGTACGATTATTAAAATTTCACCTGTCGAATTTGAATTTTTTATAGATGTTGACGAATCGTTTATGCTTTTTTCCCCCGAAATTATAGCTTTATTGACCGTTCAGTTTTTTTATCAAACAGTTGTAAAATTGGAAAGTTGAGCAGTTTGAGCCGATGAAGCGAATCGTTTTGTGGAGACGTACGACCGGAAGTTCTGTGATTACACGGTTTTACTGCTTACGCATCCAACGTAGGCGCTTAGAAAACTGGATTTTGATAAATCAGATATAACGGACACTGTGAAAAATTGAAAATTTCAATTCCACCGTGTACTTTAAGTTTGAATAGAAAATGAGTTCAATTTGCAGTTGAAAATTGTCAGAATAACAAAATTGATAACTTAATAAATAAATTAATTGATAAATAAATAAGAGTTAAAAAGTTGGTAACGTCGAGTTTAACAGCTAATTCTTGTGGATCTTTTGATTTTCGTACGTTTGTGTAGATTATATTTATATATGAGAACAAGTACACTCAAGCATGCCTGACGTAATTTGGTAAACTTTCCGAAGTCTGACTCGTCGATTAGGCTTGCGGTTATAACTTCTCTCGTCCGTCGTAGTTATGGCCAATTTTATCATGCTCCAACTGATAGGAAACTCCAAGTTTTAGACCTCTCGAAGATTCGCCCGTGCTCAGAATCGAGCGAAACGATTAGAGTGCACAAATTTTGAATACTTCATGGCACCAAGATTCAGTCACTGAATGATATTGAAGTTTCGTTGCCACTCAACGAAACTCTCGTAGCTCAAACCTTTTTTTTTGTCAAATTTGGGTTATGAACGTCATAAAAGAAATCGTCATTTTGTATGACAACGAAATTTATAAAATGAAACGTTCCAAAAATAATTTACGTAACTGATCGACGATGTTCATTGAATTATAAAGTAACAATAACCATCGTTAATTTAAAAAAAACAGGCATTTTTATTAAATTACGTTTTAGTGTATTTTGTAAAAAATAATTTTACGATTTAGTAATGAAAATGAAATAAATGCACCTTTTGTATATTTAATTAAGTAACATACTAATTTTATTTACCTTTGGTAATAGTGTTGATTGAAATAAAATTTTCATGTCATCACGGTTTGGTAAAATGAAATTATTAAACATTTTTTATGTTTAATAATTATAGGTAATGAATATTAAGCAGAGAAATTTACATAATTATAAAAAGATATGTGATTTTTTAATGAATTAATTTGATTCAGATAATTAATAATAATACTTTGCCAACGATGCTTATGGTTAGAAAAGAGGAGTGCTCGTATTTTTAGTTACTTTTATTATGTGCTTTTTTTATTTATTATTATTAATTATCCACAAACTATTTCAATGTTGTAACCGGAATGGTTGAATGCTCGAAACTTTAACAAAGCGTCGACTAGTTTTTCATTTTATTGCAAAACGATATTTTAAAGTTACTCAAAATAGGATTTTTACAATATGGAATAATGAGGCTAACTTATAACGAAAAACTCATTTTCCACGATATGGTGAGTTTCAACCGTGATGAGCATTCATACCGACTTTTCATATATGAGGCTCACGATGTTTTTTTTTGTTTTGTCGTTTTTGCAGGCTGTAGTTTTGCCCCCAATGGCGAGGTGGCCACACGAGAGTGGTTTCACGTTTACAACGTGGTTTCGTCTCGATCCTATAAACTCCGTTAATATCGAGAGAGAAAAGCCGTACCTCTACTGGTAAGTGCTCTTTTGTCAAGTGCCAACACAGCCGTGCATTCAGTGCTGCCTCGTAGAGCTTTTTGCTAAGATCGTCTCGTCGGAAAGATACTTGAGAAAAAAACTGTCAACCGCACATATATATCACCTTTTGTCTCGAATCGAGCTATATATGTACAGATATATATTCAAATATTTATTCGAGACAAAAGCAGCTCCGGACAATACCGTGATCAAGATGAGAAAAAATCAAGAAACATATGACAAAACTAGAATTTTCGGATAAAAAATCTGCATACTCTAAAAGAATAAAAAAACTTTCTGAAAAATGACAAATCTCGGCATCGATAGGCCAAGGTGATTAACTAATTAAAAAAATGAAACTCGGATAAAAATAAATACAATTATTATTTGTCTAAATTTCTTGATTTAAAAAAAATTTCAGCCAAACCCCAACAAAAGAAATAAAATATTCGAATTTTCGAAGTAAAACTTCGTTCAAGTATTGTCTTATTTATTCGCATTAGAAAAACACAACGAAAACCTAAAAAGACGTAAATAAAATTGAGTATTAATAGGCCCAAGAAGATAACCCATAATAACATGAATTTTTTGTACAAATACTTACAGTAATTTTTTTTCTAACATTCTTCGATTAAATTAAACATAAAAACATTCTTTTTTTGTATGTTCTACAGAAATTAATTGATATCTAAGTAACGATTATGGAACACTCGGCCTAACTTTTTGTCTATATCGATTATTAAACATACACATATCCAAAATAATAATTCCAAACTGAAAATTCAGATGAGCGGTGAATAATATCGATGTTATTTTAAATATTTGAATATTCTGGATAATTGTTATTTGTACGTCTAAATATATACAAATTGATCTACTTATGGGTATTTGCTTTCACGCGTAGACGCAGTAAGCATCGTGAATAAACTTCGCATCGCTACGAGAAGTTTGAAAGATAATTTCGCCTTGGGAACTCCGGAAGTGTTTTTGGAGTCGGTAGGGTGCGAGCTATTTGCCCCGGAAGACTTACGCGAGTCTCATTCAAGTGAAGCGTCACTATTGCGATGCAACGAAACGTTTTAATCGGATGTTCACCACCACGAAGAGAAAACATTATTCCGTGTCCCTTAATCTAAAATATTCACTCGAAAGAGTTCCCTCGGTCTTTCAGTTTCCTCTGATACAAACTCTTCGTGCTAGTATCTTGATGACAATTAAAGAGAGAACAAAAGAGACGAAACTTTTTTTCTTTTTTTTTTTTGTAAATCTATTTCGGCATATACATCTTGGAAATTTCTTGTTGCAGTTTCAAAACTAGCAAGGGTGTCGGCTACTCGGCACATTTCGTAGGTAACTGCTTGGTCCTTACTTCGATGAAAGTTAAAGGCAAGGGCTTCCAGCATTGTGTCAAATATGAATTTCAACCGCGAAAGGTAAGTAGCAATTAGAGGAAATATCCGCTCCCTCGATATTCGATTTATCGACGAAAATACCATAACGAATTACAGTACCTCAATAGCCAAGTCACTCGATTGAAAACCGCTAATTGGCTCTGCAAATATACTCAAAGAGAGAACCGTTTTATTTTTTTTCAATATGTAAAGGTTGCAAACAGAAACGTGTAGAGAACTATATTTTTCTGATTATATTCGGGCTCAATTATTTTCCATATAAAATTTAACATGATTAAATTATATTTGCGATGCACGATTTTGAACGTTTCAAAATACGACCCAATTTTTCTTTGATCTTGCTCGTGATTCAAGTTTTTATATTTTATTTTTGAAGATAGTTTAACATTTTTTATATATTATAAAAACATACATAAAAAATCAAATAATAATTGAGATGTACGTTTTTTCGTTTAGAATTTTTCAAAATATGACGCGATTTTTCGAATGCAAAATGTTCTTTTTTGTGCTCATCGCGAGAAAAAATGTATAAGACTTCGATACAATTAATTCATTTATTTCAAGCCGACTATAATGTTCCGTTTTTTAATAGTTTTTTTCTAATTTATCATTTTCTAGAATATATACCGACTGATACAAAAGAGGTTAAAAAATTATCCAAAGTTTCCAAAATAAGTGTCCTTATATTTAAAAATAGAAAATTTTTTTTTCTTTTTTCACCATTGTTTTTTTGCAATTGATTATATAAAATGATTATTCCAGTGGTACATGATCGCCGTAGTGTACATATACAATAGGTGGACAAAAAGCGAAATTAAATGTCTAGTTAACGGCCAGTTAGCTTCGAATACGGAAATGGCGTGGTTCGTGTCGACGAATGACGTAAGTCCCAATTGGGTGAATGGAAAATCGTTTAGAAAAAAAAATTTTTTAGAAGAAATTATTTTCGTTTAATTTTGTTAATGAATAATCACGAATGATTACAGCCCTTCGATAAGTGCTACATAGGTGCAACTCCGGAATTAGACGAAGAGAGAGTTTTCTGCGGACAGATGAGCGCGATTTATTTGTTCAGCGAAGCTCTCACAACGCATCAGATTTGTGCGATGCACAGATTGGGTCCTGGTTACAAGGTGGAGTTTTCAATCACTTTTTACAAATCCTCATTTGTTTTGTCCCAAACTAAAGTTCTTCCACAGTTCAATGCTGATATTTTGTTACTTTAGTGTTCCTTTTTATTTTTTCGCTAATTTTTTTCGAGACCTACCATTTTTTATGTACGTTCAAAAAACAAACGTAACTTTCTGATAAAAAAGACGAATTTTGTTACCAGCAAAATTTATTTATTCATGTTTAATGTTTCTCAAAGATATCACGAGAAAAAAGTGATTATAAAAGATATACGCGAATTTATAGCCGAAAGGTTCGAAGCATTTTGAAAAATGGAAGATAAAAAAAATTCCGTCCTGGGCAAAACGCGATTCTATACGAAAAAATTATTTTTGTGCCACTTTTTTTTCTTCAAACTGGAATTGTTATTAAACTTCAATGCTGAATATTTATTACTTTCGTTTTTTTAGCCTTCCTTCTTCTTTCAGGTTATTACTTTTGTCTGCCTTCACGTTTTTTGGACTTCTGGTTTTTTAGATTTACCATTTGTACTATGGAATTATACGAAATTATCGAATTATTTGAAAACTTGAAAGAAGGATTCAATTCGAAAAAATAATTATTCAGCATAATTTTTTAGGATTAAGACAAAATGCAATTTTCTCGTAGTCACTAGGCTACAATAATTGGGTTTTTTAAAAATATCAACAAATATGGAAAAACAGAAGTACCATTTGAATTTGATCGATCCTCTTTGGATGGCTCAGGGAGTAATATTTCATTCCCAGTCCTCGAAAAAAGGCAAAAAATGAACTCGAACGATTGGACAATTATTTCAGAGTCAATTCCGGTTCGACAACGAGTGTTACCTGAATCTACCCGACAATCAGAAAAGGGTGAGTGACGAGCAGGAGCTCGCGAGCATGGTGGACCAAAGTATGCAGACTGTAAGCATTGATTTATTATTTGATTTTTTATTTTCTGTCTCCTTTATACCTGTCACTCGTATCTCTGTCATTCGCAACGTGCAGCAAAACGTTCGTAGCTGTGAAATATTGCGATCGAGGTAAACCGTTCGGGGTTCACGAAACCATCCTGTCATTTATCATTTTGCCTTCTATTTGTTCGCCCTTTTTTTCATTTCGTTTTATTTTTTTTTATGTATCGATGGATAAAGATTCTGTCTCTGATGTTTTTTTTTTTGAGATGAATATTCCGTAGGTAACATTTATTTGTTTTTTTTTCGACAGAGAAAAAGCCCTTGTAAAAATATTATCTTTTATTTGTTTTCGTTGGTGCATGGCTGAACGTGATAGTATCGTGGATATTTTTTAATTGAGACGTTTTTTTTTAATGTTTTGTCGTGTATATACAGCTTGATTCTGTACTGGAGTCCAATTTAATTAAACTGTATTCCCTCTTCGTAAAAATGATATTGAGTTGAGCTTATAAATATTTATTTCACGTTTTCGTAGCGTAGCTTTTGTACTCGTTCGAGGTCTGTTTCGTTCTGTACCTGTACGAATTCCGAATAATTTACAGATACCTTTGCCATTTATTCAGGTGCTTTACGATGGCAAGCTGTCCAACGCAATTGTGTTCATGTACAACCCGGTAGCAACGGATTCTCAGCTCTGCTTACAGAGTGCCCCAAAAGGGAACGTCTCTTACTTTGTACATACACCACACGCACTTATGCTGCAGGTATTTCCATAAAACGATCAATTTTCGAACCGATAAAAATAGCTTATACAAATATAGTTTCAGAGTAGAATAATCATTGGATTGAACGTCACGATAAACAATTATTCGTGACAAAAATTGCATTCACCTGTATTCCCTTCTGAACTAATTATTTATTACAACGAGTTGTAATTATAAACTCGAAGGTTCCATGTTGAAACGCAACGGAAATATTTTTTATCAATTTTCCAAATATCTTTTATTCCAGTCACGAAAAGGGTGGAAACCTTTTTTAGGATTGTTAGTCAACGATTTGAAATAAACATGACATGTATCATGTCGGATGATAATTAGAATAAGAAATTTAAAAAGAATCGTTGCCTTTTAAAAATGCAAGCTTCGAATCGTCATATGGATTCTGCTGAAGAACAAAAAATTATTTTACGTATTCATATTTAATCTATTACGTAATTGGATATGTAAACACTTGTATCGTGATCACAAATCGCAAAATCAAAGTCATATAATATATTTAATGCATTTTATTTATTTTAATGAGAATCTAAACGAACTCGAATTCCTACATTATAAATAAACAAAGGAGAATAAATAAAAAATGTTTGCTCAGTGACTTTTTTGCAATAACGATAATTTCATTTTCAGGATGTCAAAGCCGTGATAACTCACTCGATACACAGTACACTGAATTCCATAGGTGGGATACAAGTACTTTTTCCACTGTTTTCGCAATTAGACATGCCTTACGATTGCATAGCACCGAACGACATAAAGCGAGATCCAACATTATGGTAAACAGCATTTCTAATGTATCATTCTCAAAATGACAATTTCATTTTCCTTTGAGCACTATTTGAAAAATTGTGTTTTTGTTTTTTTGCAAATTTCGAATCGTTGAAATAATTTTACTGTATTTCGAAAATGGAGAAGAATACTCGATTGACACTCGCTTTGATTTCCCGTAGTTCGAAATTATTGGGTTTTATCTGCGATCTCGTGGAAACATCGCAAACGGTTCAGCAACACATGGTACAAAATCGAGGGTTCTTGGTGATAAGTTATATGCTCCAACGAGCCAGCAGAGACCATTTGACCACCGAAGTACTAGCCTCGTTTCTCGAACTTACGAAACATTTGGTCACTTGTCTCAGCGCAAACAGCGATCTTCTTCTCAAGCAGGTAACATTTTTCAAACCGTTGATTCTTCGTTACAAAAATTTCATTTATCATCACGCTCGATCGATAAAATTTTAACAACTGCGAAAATCAACGATGGGCTTCTTTTACCATTTTTCACACTTTAATATACTTTTACTTTACTGTTAAGATACTTTTTTTTCTTTGCTAACTCGGCACACGTTGAATTTTTCCATTTCGAAAACCCGCTTCAATTTTCATTCACTCGAAATCCCCTCAGTATTTCAATAATCCACTTTAATCGGTTGATTCTGCTCGCAAGCACAAATTTGTCTACTTTATTAAACCGTTGATCACATATTCGAATTCTCATCGAAACGTAAAATTGAAAAATATCGCACTCCAACAGGAAATAAATGAAAGCATTCGTATTTGTTCCTTTCATGAAATTAAAAAAGCTGTATGTATATGTATATAATAAATACAATATTTAATTAAATTTAAAAAAATGAAAAGTTACCAGAATTTTATTGCGCTGTGTAAAGAAACGAAATAAAAATCGTTTCAGCGTGCGTTTCATCTCGCAAATGTTCAAAAATGTTTGTGAGATTTTATGCAATTGAAATTTAAAAAAAATGGAAATTTTCGTATATATATAATTTGGAAAAAAACAAAGAAAAATGATACAAGAAACCAGCCAAAATTTTATCGACTCTACAAACAAAATAAAAAATCGAAACGGAATATTATCTTCTGCACAGTACATTCTAAAAAATAGTTCAGCACGCTTAAAAACACAAAAGACGAAAAATAGAATAAAAAAATCCAGATCAGAGAATAAAGCGAATTAAAAAAAAAAACGCTAATAATCATCGGAGCACGTAATGGACGAAGATGTTAACGACACGTAGCATTGAATCGCATGCAATCTACCGACTTTCAATTTTAATTATCCGCAATCGCACTTTCCTTTCCCCGGCTACTCGAGGGAGATTTTGACGAATCGTCACCGCATGCGAAAAAACATTGATTTTAGACTACTCGAGCTTTGACGTTGCTTCGATTTCTGCACTTTGCCTACACCGGAAACTCATATGGCACAATGTACAATAATCCCTGCAATTATTTCCGTTTACTTGCTATGAGAAATAATTGATAAAAAAAGGTAATGAAGATTAGGGGAGGGGTAAGAGGGATGGAAAGATGATAATCTTTGGAAAAGTCGGATAGATTGACGTGCCCGAAGAACAGGCAGATATATGCTGATGTAGATGTTTTATTTTTCATTCCTGACATGGCAGCTGTTAGATCACGTCCTCTTTAATCCCGCACTGTGGATTTACACACCGGCGCCGGTACAGACGAGACTTTATTCGTACTTGGCGACGGAATTTCTGAGCGACACACAGATATACTCGAACGTCAGACGGGTATCAACGGTTCTTCAGACCGTCCACACCCTCAAGTACTACTACTGGGTCGCAAATCCTCGGGGGAAAAGTGGCATCACACCCAAGGGAATGGGTGAGTCGAATCGCCTCGATCTTTCGAGTCCCAAGTCTTCATGGTCAAGAAACACCGTTTGTTTGTTTGTTTTTTTCATCCCCACTTTGCATTAAGCCTGGAATCTTAATCTCACCTCAGTCCTGTTCTCTCTTCGTGCAAATGTGATAAATAATTCAATCGGAGTTCCCCCTGTCTTGATGGAGCAAAAAAAGACGTTTGGATTCACGAATACGAACTCAAAATCGAAAAGAGAAATGCGTTTAAGGTCGAAATTGATTATCGAATCGATTGCGATTTGAAGTGGAATAGAACAAATGGAAAGTGGAAAAAACTTGGTGAAAATAGTTTTTCTTGTATTTCGTTATTATACGAATTTTATTGAGTCGATTGGATCAATGACTGGACTGAATGGTATTGGGTTGAAGATTGTGAAAAAGCTCGTGGCAAAGTTGAATAATTATACAATTAAATAATTATCGATCATTTGATCAATGGACGTTTCTCATTGGTTATTCATTTCCTCGATTGATCAAATCACCTTTGCTCTCACCTATCCCAATGAATATCGTCGAATTTCGTAATCCAACGAAATATAATTTTTCCCCAAATGTTCCTTTAACTGATTCGACCTACGAAAATTCGGGAAAACATTTCTGAGGATTTTTAGCAATTCGCAAAAAAAAAACTAATGGATAATAATGAAAATAAGAAACGCGAGGAAACTTTATTGAGCTCCAACCGACCCTCCAATCCCAATTCTAGCAATCGATGCGACAAATTTCTCGATTATAATTTTTCTGAAAAAATTGAACAGCCCTAATAATTAATATCCCTCGTAGTTAATTATGATTTATTGTAATAATAAATTTATTGCTCTTTGATCATTCAATCAATCCTAATAGCTACTGTAATCCGATGCAGTTGTTCAATTGTTCAAATAATTACTTCAGAATATCCAATCGTTCAAAAAATATGCAAAAACAAATCCAAAAAGATCGTTAAGTGTCTCGTTTGTCTCGTATGGAATTACGAAGATAATCTTTTTTTTTTTTTAAATAATTTTTCCTTTCATTCGGAATAACAGACGGACCTAGACCGCAGCAGAAAGACATTCTAACGATACGATCGTACATCCTGCTGTTCCTGAAGCAACTAATAATGATCGGGAACGGCGTTAAAGACGACGAACTCCAGAGCATACTGAATTACCTGACGACGATGCACGAGGACGAGAACCTTCACGACGTGTTGCAAATGCTAATATCGCTAATGTCGGAGCATCCTTCGTCGATGGTACCAGCATTCGACGCTAAACAGGGCGTTCGAACAATTTTCAAGCTTTTGGCCGCTGAGAGCCAACTGATAAGATTGCAAGCCCTCAAACTCCTCGGATTTTTCTTGAGTCGAAGCACGCACAAGTAAATAATGCTACTCGCGCGTTCAATTTGAAATATTCGCTTCGGTCTCTACTAGAAATCGAATTGCTATTTCGTTTCAGAAGAAAATATGACGTTATGAGCCCACACAATTTGTATACGTTACTCTCCGAGAGATTGCTGCTGAACGAGGAAACCCTCCTTCTCCCGACCTACAACGTACTCTACGAGATAATGACGGAGCACATCAGCCAGCACATACTCTACACGAGACATCCCGAGCCGGAGAATCACTATCGTCTGGAGAATCCTAGTAAGTCCAAAATTGGCAAATAAAAAATATTCGCTTTTTTTTACGAATTTGAAGTTGGCATCGTTGCGACGCAACGAAATTTCTTTTCTGATTTTTTTATTTTCTCAAATCTATTATTTGGCGAAATATTTTTGTTCATATTCGAATTCTCTGTTATCACAATAAAGATTTGTATAATTATTGAGGTATTTTAATAACGATTACAGTGAAAGAGAAATAGAGAAATTAAAAAATAATTATTTTCGTTGCGTCGCAACGATGCGAACTTCAACCTCATTTGTTTTGGACATTGACAGCACTTGTCTTTTCACAGTGATACTGAAAGTGGTGGCTACCTTGATACGGCAGTCGAAGCAAACGGAACAGCTACTAGAAGTGAAAAAGCTCTTCCTGTCGGATATGACACTGCTGTGCAACAACAATCGCGAAAACAGACGCACGGTACTCCAAATGTCGGTGTGGCAAGAGTGGCTAATTGCAATGGCGTACATTCATCCAAAAAACACCGAGGAACAAAAAATCTCCGACATGGTTTACTCCCTCTTCCGTATGCTGTTGCATCACGCGATTAAACACGAGTACGGTGGTTGGCGAGTTTGGGTCGATACGTTGGCCATCGTTCATTCCAAGGTTAGGCTAATTCACGATTTTTTACTCTTAAATAATAATAAAGCTTGAAATATAATTGGCTGAAACCGATATCATTTCTATGGTTAGAATTTGTTTGGGTTTACGTATTTTTACACAAACGGTATTTATTTTCGTACTTTTGAGGTGTGAATCGACGAAAACTGATGACTTTTCGTATTCCAAAATGTTTTTCGCTATATTAAGTGATTTTCATGCATAATCGATGAATAATGTGCAAAAACGAAACTTTATCGCGAAAAATCGTTCGAACGAGCTAAAAATGGCAATTTGACTTGATTCACCATGTTTGGGTTCCAAATGGACGAAAACTAATGAATTTTTGTATTTCGACTATATTTTTTCACTTTTTTTCATTTCCTAACATCGTTGTATCATTGGAATGAAAAATATCCTCTCGCAGGTCTCGTACGAAGAATTTAAACTGCAATTTGCCCAAATGTACGAGCATTACGAGCGACAAAGATCGGACAACATAACCGATCCGGAAGTGAGGCAACAGAGGCCCATCAGCACGATATCAGGCTGGGACCAACAGCATTCCGGAAACAACGGCTACAGTCGACCAACCGCGTGGGCGGTTCAGCCCAATCAAGAACTCCAGCATATCGACAGGAATTATAAAGTACGTATCGATATTCTTCCTTACCAACTAACAGCATTAGGAAATCGATATATCTCGATAAAAAGTAGATCAAAATACTCATTTTTTCTGTGGAGAAAAATTCGTGTCCGAAAAAAAGTTATAGTCGAATATTGCGGAAAGATATGAAATGTAATTTTTCGTATGCAAATTAAAATGATTATAAATTGATTTTATCGTATTTATAAAAATTTTATAATTTTGTTTCGTTGTCTACGATATCAGGAATTGGACGAGGGAAACGATCGTCTCGAGGAGTCGTGCAGCTGCGACTTGAACTCGATCGATAACACAGAGAGCGACGGTAGTCCGTCGATGATAAAGTCACGCAGCGAGACGCTCGAAACGCCTCAATCGAGTAGCGAGGTCATATCCTTGGATTCGCGTTCGAGCGAAAAGCCGGACACTCCGACAACGGCCCTCGAGAATCACACGGAAACACCAACGATACTCGAGGAGGGGAACAGCGAGGCGATATCTCTGCCAACTACGACGCAAGAGACCAGCGAGATCGTATCGATCGAGAGTTCCAGCGATTTGTACAGCGAGGTACGAAAGAATGGTCCCTCCAGTCCCGAGTCAGTTATACACGAAGTGACAACAGCGACGAGAACCGACGACGAAGTCGAGGCTCTCGTTTCCGCCGAGCACGTCGATAACGTCGTCGTGACGGTTATCGAGCCGGCCGCTCCGGAAGATTCCGAATCGGATGTTCCCTATGCAACGGTCCCTGAAGAAAACATTCCGAAAAACGTGAATCACTTGGAACCTGAAAACACGGAAAAAACAGAAACGCCATTGGGAAAAGTTGATGACGGGTCGGCAAATCCGTTAGCCGGAGGCGAAAAGATCGCAGGAGAAACGGCAGGAGAGAATGGTAGCACCGAAGAAACATCGAAGGTCATCGAGCCCACTGACATAAACGGGGCAGAAATGAACCCAATCGAGAAACCGGAAGTGGAGCAAACGAAAGCATCGACGGAGAGCGTGAGCCGGGAAGCTCTTGACGAGCAGAGTCCAAAGATCGACAAGGACAAGGACGAATATTGTGCCAAAGAGTCCGAGAGTGTCGAAAAGAGCGACGTGCAGACTACAAATGAGAAGATACACCAAGAAACCGTTTTGCCGGAAGTAGCCGGGGATCAGTCGGCCGAATCCGGCAAATCGACAGCCACCGAAGATTCGAAGGATGAAGATATTGCAGCGGAAAGCGTAACGGAAAACTTGCCGACAGTCGGTAACTTACCACAGGTCGATAAGTTACCATCAGCTGATAATCAGCCGACTGATGATAAAATACCGACAATTCCTGATTCTTCGGTTAGCACGGAAGCTCCCGATTGCGGCGAGTCGAGCAAAGAAATCATCGAAAATTCCCTGGAAGACGCACTCACCGTCGACAAGGAAATAAATGTAACGACGGAGGAAAACATCGAGACGACAAAGACTTCTGAAATAACGGATACCCAAAACATGCCCGATAGTCCGAAGTCAGAGGAAAAAACAGAAACGGACGAGAATAAAGACGACGAGTCGAGAATCGCGATCGACGAGGAAACCTGCACCGAAAAAGCGACGGAAACAAAAGGAGAACCGGAAATGGTGGACGACCAGCCATCGAGGACGGACGAGACGAAGGATAAAATCAAGGACGATGTAAAAAGTGTTAATTGCTCAACTAGCGTAGTCGGGAGGACGGACGACGATGGCGAGAGGAGCGAGAAGGTTGCAGTGACGGAAGACGAGCCGAAGAGACACGAGGACGACAGGGAAGTCCGGGATAATAACGACGAGGGTAACGAGGTCACGAAGATGGAGAATGACTCATTATCAGGGACTAGTGGATTAAGTAACGGTCATTGCGCCGTTGATTCTTCGGTCGCCGTTAAAAGTGCTGTTATTAACGATAGCCACGACGATGAAGTAACGACGAATGATGAACATTCGAGGGTACCGTCCAATAATATTTCTAATAGCGTTACAAGTGATAATAAGACGACGATTGAGGCCGACGCGATTACTGACGTCGGTAATGTAGAGGTCGTTGACGCCGATAGTGTTTCTAATAGCAGCAATGTTCAAAGTACTGTAAATAACGAGACTCAAGTGCCAAATTCGAAACATCAAATACCAACAATATCTACGGTCTGTGATGCGACTAAAAGTTTATCCGATGGTGTGCCTCATAACGTTACTAGTGATACGATGATTGAGAGGGACGATCCTACGTCGAGCCAACAACTTAACCAAGACAACGTCGACGTTCATCGCAGATCGAGCCTACCCAACGTCAACACCGAGAATCCCCACGAGACGACGAACGTCGTAGATCAGCCACCCTCGATACCCGTACCTCACAGAAAAAATTCGTCACCCCAAAAAAGACCAAGGAGTGCCTCAACTTCCACCCAAGTGGATCCCAATCATTTCGGTGAGCTCCTATGTTCTCCTGTTGGATTGATATTATCATCGTTTCGATATAACCAGTTTTCTTGCACTTGTCGTTTTCATTATTATGCAAAGCTTCGTTATGGGGTTTTGTAAATCGCTTTATGATTTTAAATTATCAAACAAATTCGATCTTTTTAGTAGCTCGATATCTGAAAAGAGATATTTGGTGAATTGAAAAATATATCGTTTTAGTGCATACCAAAGATAGTAACATCCGTTTCGGTTTTTTGTTTGTGTTTGACAAATTATTATTCATTTGCTGACTTCATGAATCATTCATTCTTCAGACTTCATGAATTCATTCATTCTTCTTATTTGTTTTGTTTTATTTGTTTTTGTCTTATTTGTTTTTAATAAGTATTCTTCTTGTTCTTCTTATATAATCAAAAATCATGAAAATCGGTCCAGCAGATCTCGAGTTATAAGTGTTGTAACACAAACTCGACTTTCTTTTATATAAATAGATATATATATATATATATATATAGATTTCGAGTTATTAACTGACAAATTATGGATTTTCTCGGAGATAAGGATTAGTTTTTAAAGAGAAAATAACTCGACAGAGTCGAAGAGAGCGAAACAAGGAAACCCTTCGACAAGGCCAATGTTCAGTCCAGGTCCAACGAGGCCTCCCTTCAGGATACCCGAATTCAAGTGGTCCTACATACACCAGCGATTACTCTCGGATGTTCTTTTCTCCCTGGAAACTGACATACAAGTGTGGAGAAGGTAAAACTTTCGAAATGTTTCGGGTCATTCGACCCTCGTCTAATTTTGAAACTTCACCCCCCGTCGTATTTCAGCCACTCCACAAAGTCTGTCCTGGATTTCGTCAACAACAGCGAGAACGCCATTTTCGTCGTCAATACGGTTCATCTTATATCCCAATTAGCGGATAATCTCATTATCGCCTGCGGAGGTCTGTTGCCACTTCTGGCTTCGGCAACTTCTCCCAATGTGAGTACTTAACCCTTTTGACCTACATTTTTAAGATCTCGAAGAAAATAGTCGAAAGAATCGCGATTTTTCTTTTCGAACTCTGTTATGAAATTTGAGAAAGAAAAAGTAATTTGCGTTGCGTGAAATACAAAAAATTGTTTATTTGAAGAGCGAGCTGGACGTCATCGAGCCCACTCAGGGTATGCCGATCGAAGTCGCGGTTTCCTTTCTCCAGAGACTAGTCAATATGGCGGACGTACTTATTTTCGCGAGCTCGTTGAACTTCGGAGAGCTCGAAGCAGAAAAAAACATGTCGAACGGTGGAATCCTTCGACAGTGCTTGCGACTGGTTTGTATTTACTTCACCTGGATACCCCTCTCGTAGAACTATCTTTTACGTACACGTACATGTCCGTGCGTGTTTATGTATACGTACGAATTCGTGGTTATCACCGCAGATGATATCAATGCACTTAACATTACGAGTGTACTTCGGAGCAAAATAATTGCCCAGATGATAGAGTACTTTCGTTAAAAAAATTGTTTTTTTTTTTATTACTACGTTGAAGTTCCCATTCTATTGGAAAGCAACGAATCATATTTTTCGTTTCCCATTTTTGTTGCCAAAATTGTAATTTGCAGGTCTGTTCGCATTCACCTAATAAATATCATGAAAATCTTCACGTAGATTTTCGTAGCTCGAAATTGCTAAGTTATTTTAAAAATCCAGGGGTGTAGGCTGATTCAACGAAATTAATTATATTCTTAGCTGAATAAATTTCTTCAAAATATTAATAATTTGAACAGTTATAAAATTTCTTATTGCACATTTTTTACTTACTATTTACTTCACTAATTAGTTTCGTTAATGGAAAAATTACGCTTTCAAAAGTAGAAAGTTCTCAATTCTTCTTCTGTAAAAAGAAATAATTATTATTGACGAAGCTATTGTTTGATACCGTGTGTCAGTCATAAAAAAAGGAAGAAAAATTTACGTTTTCTTTCGATTTTTTTCCGAAAAGGTGACAAAATTATTATCAATAGTCCATGCAAAAAAGAATTTTGGGGAAAAGTTGGGAATTTTCACAGTACCAACAATTTTCACAATTCCTTCAAGAGCTCACCGTCGTTGTATCCGAAGGATGCAAACTTCAACGTCGTATGTTTTTCTCTTTTTTTACTTATAGTGTACACGTATACTTATCGTGAATTAGTGTGGAAATAATTGAAGTAGAATGAGAGAGAAGGAGAGTTACACCCTTTGGAGTAAAAATATCCCGAAACGTTGTCAAATTTTCCATATTGATAAATAGCATATTGTCAAAATGAGCAAAAGTGGACAAGAAAACAAAAAAAAAAAACAGAAAATCATCGTCGCTGGAACCGGGAGAAGTGGCGGGGTGGGTGAACGTGAATTGGGGGCGGCGATAATGAAGTTTTACGATATTCCCATAATCACCTAATCGAAATGCTTGTTTAGGTCTGTACTTGTGCTGTTAGAAACTGCTTAGAGTGTAAAGAACGCGGCAGATCGTACAGCATGTTAGGTCGGCAGATTGGTACTAGTAATAAATCACAGCACATACAATCCCTCATTCGAGGAGCACAAACATCGCCTAAGGTACGTGCCAAAACCCAAGCAGTGCTTGGTGTCTCTTTATTTTTTCATCCTTTTTCTTCGGCTATTCACTTTTTGTTTTCCAATCGTTTTTATTTCTCTCTCGATCGGAAGTACCGGTTCACTTTGAGCTGACGAGAACATCACTTTTTGTTTAAATTCGATTTTTCTAAATTTCCACGTCGACTTGATAGAAAAAAGGATTTTTTAATATATTTTTGCAAAACAAATATACAAAAAATATAAAAAAGGTATTTTGTTTATCGATCAATCTATCAATTCTTTAGAAAATCATGAGACTTTTAATCTTGGGTAAAACGAAAAAAAAAGTATGAAAAAAGCGGTAGAATTTTTCAACTTTTGATCAATTTACAGATTTTCGCAAATAACTTTTTTCAAATAATTATCAAATAAACGATCACGTAATTATAGTATAATTGTGGCGTACGGAAAATTCAATTTTTTGTTCTCATTCGGCACAACCCCAAAAACCCTCGATATTTCCGGAAAGGTAGGAAAAGATTATAAAAATTCAGTACTTCGTCTCGAGTGAACCGGTGGCTCCGACGTAGGGGAAAGTTTAGTGAGATAGTACGAACTCTCAAAAACGTAGTTTCGAATCTTTCTCGAACAAGTAGATCAACCGATATTCCAAAATTAGACATAGAAAAAAAAGCCCAAGCGATAAGAAATAATCTTTATCGTCATAATTTTCCGTGTGTACGAGGGAGCTGTAGATCAACCGTGATCAACCCTAAACGATGTCGTAACGTTTTGTAGAACATCGTGGAGAATTTGGCCAATCAAATGAGTCCGGTCAAGGATCCGGAAAAGCTTCTCCAAGATATGGACGTTAATCGTCTTAGAGCTGTTATATACAGAGATGTTGTGAGTACCAAAAAAGAAAAAGGATTCCAAAAAAAAAAACAAACCCAAAAAACATTTTAAAATCGTTAAAAAAATAAAGGTTCTTTCCCGGAAATAATCAAAATTCAATTAAAGCAGGATTCTACTTTGGGTGGTCGGAAAAAAGAAATAAAGAAATTAACGTAGGATTTGCTGAGATTAATAAATAAATTCGTCAAATAAATTACAAAAAATTGTAATTATGTATTTAATGCACTTTTAACATACAGAATTCTGCACTGCTGTTAAATATTCAAACAATGAGCTATCCAAAAACCAAAAAGATTTTTAATTTTTCGATTCAATATATCACTAGTAACCGATTAAACTAGAATTTTTAATGTACATGCAAAAATATCAAAGTGGCAAAGAAAACGAGGAAGAAAAAAATGGCAGATTTTTCCACTGTTGTTTATTAAAAAAAAAATCGTAAAAATAAAAACTTTAAAATAATTCTAGTTCAGTCAGTTAAAAAAAAAAGTTTACAGGTAAACGCCCTCAAAGTTATTATCAAAGGTAAAGGAAAAGTGACAAATAAATGAATTTTTGCTTAATCAGCGATACCTGCACTATTTTGAGAGAATATTTTTGAATTAATTAAGTTTCGAAAAATGTGCACCAAAAAGAGTCGATTTTTTCAAAGTTTCAAAATAGAATCCTGTCTCAAATATCGGTATCTTCACCGATCGAAATACTGCTTTCAACAAATTTCAAATTCACTCGAATTCAACTTTTCACCACTTAATTTTGAAATTCCAGGAAGAAACCAAGCAGGCTCAGTTTCTGTCCCTGGCTATAGTTTACTTCATCTCTGTACTAATGGTCTCGAAATATCGTGACATTTTGGAGCCTCCGATCTCCCAACGTCCACCGAGCCCCGTTCAAACGATACAGACGAACGGCGCTAATCTGCGCACGGGTAGCCCGTCAGGTAAGAATTTTCACGTTTTCCTCACTATACAAACATATTTGACTCGTATACAAAAATTATCCACGAGATGGATATCAATCCCACGTTAAATAGATTACCAGTAACGAACAGGACCTCCTTCCGTTTACATGTACACAAGGCTTTCCTTGGCAAACTCGTTCACGTCATTTTCAGGCACCTCCGAAATAGAAAGACCTGTATCGGATTGCTCATAGAGCCCAGATCGATTACGAAGCCAATACAGAGACCATTATCGTACATCCGTTTAAAAAAAACAATCATAAGTCTCTCCCATGTTCGTTATTATTATTATTACGATCATCATCATCATTATGATTATAACGATTTTAATTACTTCTAACATTTATTATTACTATAAAAACTGTCTATAATTATTGTTACTTTTATTGATGACCATAAAAAAATGTATTATTTGAAATTTATTATTTTTATTAATTATTATTATTTATATTAATGTAACTATGCCGTAAATTTTGATTTTTATTATTATTTGAATGAACATTTATTTATTTAGGTGTATTAATATTAATAATAATGATAATAATAATTTCCAGTTGTATTTAATATAGTAGTAATAATGCAATTATTATTATTATTATTATTAATTAATATATTAAAGATTATTTTGAAAATAATTTTTATACTAACAAATACGAACAAATAAACTAATTTATTTATTTTGGTCATCAATTAATTTATTCATTATTATCATTATTATGATATTTATTGTTCTTGCTATTATAATTTACATTTTACGTTAAAAAAAAACGATCGTTTAACAATTTTTGGCGAATCGTGTTTTCAACACTTCAAAACTCTTATTTGTCAGATATACTTGTTCGCGCGTGTAATCGTGTACACAACATACAAAAAAAGATGTAAATACGCGTGCCGAATTAACGGGAGAAAAATCGGGGGCGCCTCCTGAACTTTGATGGCAATTGGCCCGAATAATCGAGTTCGTTTCGTTCGACTTCTTGATTGAGATACACAATAATAGAGCATGGCCAAACTTATCGAAACACTCTCCGACAGCATGACGAATAAATTGTTCCACGATTGTGAGCACATAACGTTACGAATATTGTCCTCCGATTACAGTACGATTACATAGTACTATACGCCATAGCGTTTTTATCATTTAACTTTCGTTTTCCTTTTTCGTTTCGAATGAGTTGATTTTTATTTAAAAAGAGGCTCGGTACACTCGGAGAGGGAAAATAATGTTGTAGAGGTGACATATATACATATATATATTTCTTAATATACAGGGTGTCCGGTGATGAATGGATAACCTTGAAATGTGTTATAGGATATCTTATGCCTATTCAAAAAAAAAATACAAAAAAAAATATGGACTTGAAGTTCGCATCGTTGCGACGCAACGAAATTTATTTTCTCATTTTTTTTATTTCCTTAAATCTATTATTTGGCGATATATATATTTTTCATATTTGAATTCTATGTTATCACAATAAAGATTTGTATAATTATTGAGGTATTTTAATTACGATTACATTGAAAAAGAAATAGAGAAATTAAGAAATAATGATTTTCGTTGCGTAGCAACGTTGCGAACTTCAACCTCATAAAGAAATATATCATAAGTAGTACCATGGTTATGATTTTTTTTAAGTCTAATTTTTTTACCTTATTTCACTTTTATGAACACTACGGTCAGAAATGAATCGATTCCATCGGTTTTTTGTTGTTTTATTCATTCATTTCTGATAAAAGTCATAACTTAGTTACTACTTATGATATATTTTGTTTCGTATTTTTTTCTGAACGGCCATAAGTTATACTATAAGACATTTCAAGGTTATCCAATCATTACCGGACACCCTGTATATTATGATTTTTTTTTTTCGCGGGGATGATTTGTTACCACCTTGTAGCAAAGCATGTGTGGTTGCACTCGCGTAGCCAGTAATGACTAATTTATCTGTATCTGACAGTGAGAGTTTTGATGTTTGTCGAATGTGTTTGCACCAATATTCATTAGAAATCGAATGTCACTGTTATCGATGAAACTCGTTCGATACGGGCCGAGGAGGGGAGTGGGGAATAATAAAAGTGGAAATTCTTGGTGAACAGAGGTGATATTCACAATTGAAAATCATTAATGATCGTCATTGCCATTCATTCATTTCGTTGACTCTCCTTACGAATTCATTTATTCGTACACGTGTTTCTTTTTTTTTATCAATTTTTTTATGAAGAATTTTTCGAAGCCTCGAAACAAAGCCCGTACGAAACGTGGAAATTGATCGATGTATCACGAGGAGAGATACATCGAGTTTTGGGATCATTCGTCAATCGAACGTCAGCCCAATCGATGCTAGTTCGAATCCCGAATGACTGCCCACTGTGAGAGCTCGTAACGTTCAAACTTTGGGTTCGATTTTTTGTTGTTTCTTTTTTTTTTTTAAGGTACAACTCTGATTAATACGCGCTCGTCGTGAATGATAAAAACGAGCATGATACTTACGAGCAGTGAGCTTCGAAAGTAAAAATGGATCGTACGCGTATAGTCAGTGGAAAACTGATCCCAAATAGGAATTTCATTTATCGATCATAATTCATATTCTTCGATGTCAATTATTTTAGCGAGATTTTGATAGCTTGGAGTTTTACATTCTTCAGATATCAGTTCTCTTATCAGTCGATGTATTTTCTTTTTTGTTGACGAGAATCGAAAATTCATTAGCGGATTTGACGAAAATTATATAGGCGTGCAAACGTGGCTCGTTATTATTGTCGAATATTAGAAATTCGATTAAAGTTTTTATCGCACTGTGAAAAAATATTTAATATATTTTTTCTATATCATTGTAAAAGAGGGATTAATATATTTTTTCGTTTTTTGGGAGGCTCAAACGAACAGTGCATTTTTCGTAAAGTTGCAAATTGTTAATCACTCTGCAATAATTTCATCCCGGGTCTGACGTTAGTTAATTTTTTTTTTTACTCAATCTAATTCTACAAGGGCAAAATGTTTTTTTTAAGGAGGGAGAGGGAGGAGAAAGTTTTACTTGGAATATTAATGATTTGGAAAGAGGAGATTGACGAGGTGAATGAATCGAGGAGGAGGAACGTATCGTCGTTGTGACGAGGTTAAAAATTCATTCATCTAGACTAGAAACGAAGCCCAACGAAACTTAAATCGCGTTCGAAACAATTTTATTCCGCGGTGGTTAAGATTTAGGAAAAGATGGAAGTTTCAAGCCCCAGGTCCATCGATCGACACAGGGCCCAAAACTCTCATTTATTCCCAAACCCCAACAATTTTCGAAAAAAAAACACAGATTTTCCAAAAAATCCTCCATCTCTCACGTTTCGTTTTCGTAAAATTGTCGAAAAAATCTAAAAACGAAAAAACTTAACGAATTCGTCGAATCGAATTGGATCTTTGTCTCCAGACTGTTTGGCATGTTCCTTCAAACGCAAAGACAGACGCAAAATTTTGATTTCTGTTTTACTCGAAACTCGAAATATTTGGCGATTACCAAAAAATAGCGTAGAAAGCTAATAAGACGCATTTACTAGCGGGATAGACCCGATGGTGAGGTTTCGAGGAGGACGGATGTTGAAATTTGCAAAGCTCGGGTGAACGAGCCAAATTGGATGACTCAAGGGGAAGACATTGGAATGCGTGGTAACGTGGCAAATGTGGGTTTTCTCAGGAGATGGAAATGGTGGTGGAGGAGGTCGGCCACTGTTTCCGCAGTGGTCACACCACGTGTATCCTCAGTTCCTCCCGGGTACTCACCCCAACGCCAATGCCAATGCCAATGCGAACCACCACATGAGCCAGCACCACCACCAGCACCCGCTACCGGCTGCCAGGCACTCTAATCGCCAGACCCAATCCAGCTATTACCTCCCGAATCATCACAGCAATCATTACAATAATCATCATACGAATAACTATAACTACCATCGCCACCATCATTATCATCATCACAATAACAACAATCATCATCACCCGCTTCAAAAGCATACCGAACAGCCCCGAAATCTCTATCATAGAAACTCCGGTGTCGGTCTGCAAGGTAATTCTCATTGCTCGAAACATTAACAATTTAACCAAACGATAAACAAACAAAAAATATAAGAAACAATTGAGCGCAATAAAGAAACACGGAATGCCGCGCAGATTTTCGCTTTTTTTTTTTTAACGCACCGCTTGTGACGTCACTGTATTTTTAGGCCTGGCTTAATGTCGCTGAATTGCTAATTGTAGCATCCTCATTGGTACACGGATCATTTATGGATCTAATTTCTTGAATTTTAAAGATTAAAACTTTTTTGTCAAAAATTGAGCATCTACAAAAATTTGATATACTGATTTAATTTTTTTTCAAAATCAATCGATGATGAATCTTTTTATAAAATATTTAAACACTCGTTAATTTTTTTTTATTTTAATTGAAAATTCATTTTTTTTTGAATACATAAAATTTTTAAAAATTTTAATCTTTTCGTTGGGTATGAAAAACATTCGAGGCATGCTTTTTTTTCGTACTCAGCGAGATTAGCTGTACGGTTAAAAATTGATTTTTTCGCCGACGCACCCTAACGCTTACACACGTGACGCTTCTTTTTCTATGCTGTTGATCATTACGTATGGCAAGTCATTCCAGACTTGATCGAGTGCACGAAACGATCGCGAATAAAAAAAAACAAAAAAAAAAAGAACAAATTAGAAAGTTATCTTTCCGCACCGATGTGTACGATCGAGAAGTCGTTGGAAATCCTCAACCGATATTCACAGCTACGCTTATCTTTCGTATAAAAATTTTTTTTTTTCACCATTTCCAATATTTCCCGCCTTGTGTCTCTATATATGAAGATAGCCCAACTTCGTATTGCTCCAGCATCGATATAGTAACTGTGTGTGTTTTTATTCCCAAAAAGTGGTTACGGATCATACGCGATGGAGTTTGTCCGGCTCGTCTCTATTTTGCATACATATAATTAGCCAATTATGGAATTTGTTGTTTGTCTTATTTTTCATTTTTTTTTTCAATCCTTCATTTCGCAGGAGCTTTTCGAACAGTATGAGGAACAAATTGAACATCAATTCGATGCAATAAAAAAGCAATAAATAAAACAATCGATGGAATTATCGTAAAAAAATCATTAAAGCTATTTTGCAACATCAAAAAAATAAAAAGACAAAAACATATGTATTGTCAATTTAAAAAAATCGAGAAGCTCCTTCGATTTCGTCACTTCGAAAATAGGATTTCGGATCGTTGGGAACACGTTTCGTCGTAGCTGGATTCGTTTATTTCGGCTTGCCCAAAATTTTGTTTCGCAGCATGTGGAGGACGAACGTTTTCTCCGGTGGCACAATGAATTCGCGTCAACTGTTCTCTGCATGCTTTTATATGATTATCGAATTACGTGATATCTAGGCTTTCAATTAGTCGCCGAATTACGCTGACGAATTGAGGCGGCCAGCTCGGAACGTTATTCGAATGTTGTCTTGAAGAAAAACAAAAGTCAATTGTTATTGTTATTATTATTATTATTGTGAACGAAAAAAAGAACAATTGGCAAAATCCAAGGAAGCGTATAGTTGACGAGAATGATTTTCAGGAAGCGGAGGAATAATGAGCCAATCCGGGTCTCAGGACGATGGCGAGTACGAGGTCATAATCGTCGATGAGAACAACTCGTCTATTCTCGCTGATCACGACGTCACATCGTCCGGATCACCCTCCACGAAAGTA
Source organism: Ophioninae sp. B BG-2022a (assembly GCA_030522765.1). Lineage (NCBI taxonomy): Eukaryota > Metazoa > Arthropoda > Insecta > Hymenoptera > Ichneumonidae > Ophioninae sp. B BG-2022a. The sequence goes on from JAPYZJ010002050.1 coordinate 37,339, forward strand.
AGTCCCAATTCTTCAAATTCCGTTCTTTTTTTATTCAACGAAAACTACGAAACTTATCGGGCAGTCTTTCAATTTTTCTTGACGAAAATATCGATAAACAAAAAAAAGTTGCATAATTTTCCCAACTGATTTTCGCGATTCCTTTTTTTGGGGAGGGGAGGGGAGGACGTTTTATCAATCAGATTCGTTAAAGTTTTGGAGAGCCGATTTTTTGCGGCGAAAATTTTGTTCATACACACGCGTGCGCATAGGACTCGGTACGACGATCAAGAGTAAAAACGATCAGGAGTTATTTCCTGTAGCACATAAGCATGTGAAATGCACGCGAGGCAGATGCACGCTCACGATCGTGAATCCTCTTTGAAAACATCGAAGAGTATCTTCTCTTTTTTTTTTTTTTTTTAGTTTCACTATCTTTTTCTTTTTGTCGTTGAAATATATACTATGGTTGACCCTGCGATGTTTGGCATGTCTATTAGCTCATTACGATAATTTACGTCCTGCATTCGAATAGTACAGAAATTTCATGAGGAGATTGCGCGATATATTTTCGAGAAGTCACACTTGGAGAAAGAGACAACTCGTTGTCCCATCGCGAATGTATTGATCGTTAAAACTCGAAAAAAACGCAAATTCGTTTCGGATAATTAACGTAATTCGAATATTTCCGTGTATTGTTTGATTATTGGTATTTTTAGGATATCGATAACGTCGTTGAAATTAAATATTCGTAAATTTATTTATTCATTTATTTTTGTCGATTGAAAATAGGTGGAATGGATTTAAAAATATAGGATAATCGTTATTTCAAATAATTCTTAAGCAGATACGTTTTTTCATTCGATTCCTGATTTTTTGAGGTATGTGAACATTCATTTGAATTTGTTGTCGTTGCTCGTCGACTCACAAGAACGTTCTACCTGACTACCGATAAGGCCCAAAAATTTACTTTGATACAGCACATTATTTAAGGGGTTAGGCTACCGTGACAAACGAAAAACCGTGAAATAATAAATAAAGTTAATTTTCTCAAATTCAAAATTATGTGAAATAACTGAAGAATCATTTGAATATTCATTTGCATGTACGTTTAATAAAGTCGCGTACCGAAATTGATTCGAAATTATGTTTAATTGAATCAGTTATAAAAAATCTCGCGAAAAACCTTTAAAAATAGTTTGAGTTCTTCTTTTTGAAAATCAATTTTGAAAATTGAGATTGAAGATTGAAATTTGAAAATCTCATGAGATTGTCTCAATTTTTTCTCATTTTTTTCTCAAAAAAAAATTTCAAATCTCATTTTTTTCTCAAAAAAAAAATCTCAAATCTCATTTTTTCTCAAACAAAAAAATCTCATTTTTTTGAGAAAAAAATGAGAAAATCAGTTTTGAAAATTTGAGATTGAAAATCAATCAATCTCTTCTTTTTGAAAAATCAAAATTTATACGATTTTCTGTCAAATTTAATGCGATACCCAAAAGAGCTCAAATATAATGTTTCAATTATTTAGCATTTCGTTTCATGACATGGAAAATTCCATTTTATTAAAAAAAAATTTCTTCTTGCTGATATTAGGAATGAAAAATTAAGCGATCTTTCGTTAAAATCATCACTTATCCACGATCGAAATTTACAAACTGTAATTTTAGGCAATACTAAAAAAAAAATGCAAAAAAATTTGTTGTATTTAAACGATTGAATTAACGACTCCTCAGCGTCACCTGATTCTGGAGGACGTTCTCTGACTCAAGCTAAAGCGCCTTTTCTTTTTATTTCTTTCTATTCTCACATTAGCTTAACCCCTCGAAAATGATCGCTTTACGATTACTTATCCACAATCGTCAACACATTTCCCCCTTTTTTTCACTCTTCGGTTGCTCTTTCGTTATTATTATTTTCATTCGTCTCAACCTCAAATTACGATAATAAACAATCGAAGCATGATAAGGTTTATTTTTCCTGTAATTCTCAACGTTTAACCCTCTCTCTGCTTGCATCGGCTATGCGTACTAACTACTGGTTCTGAAGGGGGGTCACAGTGGTGTACCTCGCACGCGGACAATCCTCGAGGATTACGCCTCGTCGGAACAGACCCTCGGCGCTTTGACGAGGTCCGAGCCACTCCCACGAAATATTCAGGTAAAACTCGATCGGAATTCACTTCCGCGCATCGGAAGCGTCTACTGACAAAATAAAATAAAAAATTCGCTTTTTCGCGTCTCTCTTAGACACCGAAACCAAAAAAAAATCTCGATTATACTAAATTGCTTATCCAATTAAAAAAAAAAATTAAAAATAAGCATATAAAAATAGAAATTTTAATTCGGTACTGTTTTTTGTCATTGGTATATTTACACCCCGGAAACTCGACTTTCTACTCGCTGTCACCGCTTGGAATCACGGATGATGAGCTTCGTTTATCCTTGTATCGATATATATATATATATATATATATATATATATATATATATATATAATAATAATAATAAGATTAATAATGATAATAATAATAATAATGATAATAATAATAATAATAATAGACGATTGCGTATTGAGTAGTGTATCGATATATTTGCATGCGATTATATCTCGTTCTGTCGTCAAGTACAGCAGCAGGCAAAACACGCTTCGCGGACAGATATGAATTTTCACAATCTTTTTATTCTTTTTCCTCCTACAAAGTTCGTCCGACCGAACGAAAAGTATGGACGTTTTTTTTTTTTCTGCATACTTCTTTTGCACCGGTAAGCGATCGAAAAATCGAAGACGAAAAAGTAGAGTAATTGTAATTGGGAGGGGGGGGGAATAATTTACCAAGTAGAGACGAGCGAATGGGAAAAAAATATTATGTTTTTTGTTTTTTTCGGGGAAAAAGGTGCGCACTGGACGTGTTTTGCCTCGTTTATAATTGCTAACTTTACTGTCATTATTATAATTGTCAATTGAGATATTGCGAGATTCGTAAATGAGATATCAGTAAGAGGAAATAATGTATTGTCGCAAGAGATTGTTTATCGAGTATATTGAAGTTATTAGAGTAGCAAGAGGGCAAGTTAGTCAGCGTGTAGTTACGTATTAGAAAAAGGATTTGCGACCGAGAATCAACACGGCCACGAAAAAAATCTTGTCCACTTTGATGATTTCGAAACTCGACGTCGAAACAGTGGACAAATGAGAAACCATTTTTTTTTTTATTGTTACTTTTCTTAAAAGCGAAAGAACGTTTTTCCTGAAGTGAATAAATAAGAATTAAGCGAGAAGGAGCGATCGATTTGTGAGAGAGAACTCGAACCGATCGAACCACTTTGTTCCGCAGAGCAATGACTCTAGCGAAGAGGCCATGCAGCGCAGCAATATCACCGCTGATCCCAGCCCTTCGGACATCACGACCGACAACGAGAACAAACTCAATTCCTCCGAAGAGGCTTGGACCGATGTCAACCTCAACGAGGATGGTGACAATTTACCGATCACCAATCCACGCGACGATCCGAGAAACATTCACAATATAGCCCACACGCACGGTAAGCAAAATTCACAAATGGAACGACCAAAGCTTTAAAACCAATAGTTGAAAATCAGGGTTATAAAAAAAATTAGATTGCAAGTTGCAAATAAAATTAAGGGATAATCGATCGAATTTCCATTTGGTTTTATATTACTGAACTTGCGTGCAAAATTTGATAAAATATTCACAATTTATGCAATTACGAGGATTATTTTGAAAGCTGTTTGAAAAGTTATCGGATTTAGCTGTGAATGAGGGTAGAATGAAAACAAAACTGTATTAGCAGAATAGCTTCATGTTTCAGTCAACCGTATGCCAAATTTCAGTACGTTACGTTGCTTCGTTATTTTACAATAAATTTTTGAACTTGTCAATTCGCTTGAATTTTGCCAACCGAGCGAAGAACTTTTGAATCAAACGAATGAATAAAGGCTTTAAAAACTGGATCGTTTTCTTCAAAAGTCTAATATTGCCAAAGTATTTTCTCCTATCGTGTTTTGAACATAAAGAAAATTAACGGTTTTTCCATTTTTTTAAAAAACTTAATATCGTTACTGTTTGCAACTGAAGGGAAAAAATGTGAAGAAAAATAGGAAGGTTTTTAGTTGTCTCAAGCGACGAAATATTGTTGAAATTTTCACAGGCATTTCCACCTTTAAATGAAAGAAAATAATATAAGTAAAAGAAAAAAGATAAGATAAAACGTCTTATTTGAGTAAGGAATGTAAAAAACTATTATTAACTCAAAATGTAAAAGGATATGAAAAAGGATATTGTCGATATTCAATCCTTTGCTGGGCCCAAAAGAAAACAACGCATAATATTTCCCAAGATAACTTTCGTCCATCCAATGAAATATCAAAAGCGGAGTTCAAAATTTTTGTTGAAAAAAGGTGATCCAGATAGCGAGGGCAATGTTCTGGACCAAGAGAATCTTTGTGATCCCGGACGTGGCGAGAAGCCGACTGCAGAAATTTCTGTAGTCCGAGTGCCGGATAGGCTGGTGGTCAGTGCAGCTTCGCCGCGTCCTGACGATTTGCCGATCAAGGGCCTCGTAGAACATATTCCGGTGCCCACACCTTCGCGAGAAGCTTCCCTCACCCAAAAGTTGGAAATGGCGCTCGGTTCGGTTTGCCCGCTTCTGCGAGAGATCATGGTCGACTTTGCGCCTTTCCTCTCCAAGACCCTCGTTGGATCTCACGGCCAAGAACTTCTTATGGAAGGTAAAGGTACGAGGAGGCATTTTATTCCCTTGCTGAGAGGAAACAAATTGCCGATATCGAATACTGGCCCCACGAAGATCGCTCGACACCTAAGGCGCGAAGCTTTTGCTTTTTCGAGAAAAAAAAATACTTTCGGATTTGCAGATATCCCTGTTACTCGAGGATGTTAGAGGTCAAAACAAAAGACGAAAAACGAAGAAAGATATGATGAAAAAAATGTTCAAAAATGTTACATTGGTGCTAAATTTTGTTGTACGATTGATAACGGACGCCCATTTGAATTGAATAATACTCATTCTTCAAGGGGAAGAATACAACCTACATAGTTTTTTGCATGTCAGATAGATAGTTTGAACACTTGAAAATG
>JAPYZJ010002051.1:0-24628 GCA_030522765.1 Ophioninae sp. B BG-2022a
CATATTCCATATTTAGACCCCACGGACTGTCCATATTTGGAAATTTCCAACTAATCAATACTTATATCAGTTTTTTTTACTAAACACAATCAGACAAGAGAAAACCTATAAAAGAATAAAAAGAACATGTAATTAATGCATAGTTATAATAAAAACCGTAGTATTTCCAATCACGTCTTGAGAAATACTTATTTTTTACATAGCTTAAAAACTTTTCCTACACCACCAAAGGAAACACTCTCACCACGGCCGCAACGTTTGCCCGACTGACAAATTGAAAACTGTACGCGAGTATAATGATGGAAAGACACAGAAAATCACTATTTTTTGTAGCTAGGAGTATTAGTTTTTGAGAAATGGCGGTATTCCATATTAGGGATACTATTCCATATTTGGTTACTTTCCTCCAACATTATTCTTCTTTCGAGTATTCACTTTTCGTAAGGTCTTCCAACGAATTATACTCAATAACTTTAAAATTAATGATACGAAACGTACAAACTCGAATGAAGCGATAAAAGTTCAATGAGGTTAAAGTTTCCATCATTGGAACGCAACGAATTCTATATTTCAATTTTTCTATTTTTATTATCATCGAAAATTATGTACCACTGGATTATCGAAAATCGCTGGATAAGAATTCGTAAAAATATTCGCATGATTTTCATAGCTCAAATGTACAAATGAAAATTTGTTCAAATTGAGTCAACCACATTACGATCTCGGTGTCAAAAAAACCACAGCGCTTTCTCGAGCCAATTTACCTTTTTCAATAATCCAGTGTATTAGGGTACTGACCTATGTGATCGTATTCTCGCCATTGAATCAACGATACAGCCTCCGTGCTGTAGTAAAAGTGAGACAGATATTTGAGCCAGTATACGCGCGCCGGTAAATCTCTGCACAACGAGAAAACCGTGTCATTTATCATATCCGATTAAGTCCAAAATCTTCAGCCAAAATGAACACTGATCGTAAAGTTACGATATGTCAAGCCGAGATTAATTACCGCAGATGCAGATAAATCCCGCTGAATATCAGTGCGAGGAAGTCAAGGGGAACGGCCAGAAGCGAGGCGGTATCCATTGACTCGAAAGCCGCGGACATAAAGCAACCTGAGTTCAAAAAGTTCGCTCTCGATTATTTGCAAGAAAAAAAGGTTTCTTTTTGTTGATAAAAAATCCTCGATTAATTGAAAGAACTAACCAACAGCGGTCGCCACAGCCGCGCTCAAAATAACTGGAACAGTTATGAAGAAAAAGCCCACGAAACCACCCTTCATTCCGACGACGGTAAAAATGAGTGCTGTGTACAGAATCGGCTGAAATATTGCACCTGGAATCTGCGAAATAAAGTCATGTATTCAAGACTTTTTTCTTTTATTTCGAGGCTCGTTTTCAAACTCGTTCAAACGAAATTAAAGGTAGTTTGAATTCAACTATTTTTTTTGACATTCCGGAACAAGTTGGTAGATGATATATGAATTTTCATTCAATTAAATAAAAAAATAATTTATTGAATTCCATAAATAAATCAATAGCTAATGTAAGATAATTTTAGAAAGTTATAATTCAACAAGTCGAGATGTTTGAAGTTTTGGAAAATGTAACAAACGGTAAATAAATCGCTATAGAAAAAGTTGAAATATTACTTCACCAGAATAAAGATTTTGCTGATGTAATACGGAGCCGGACTGTAGAGACCGCCAGCGATGTCTCTCAGCAGCAACGGCAATTCTTTGGGAAATGTGTAAAATACACTGTAATTAAATGTGAAGACGGTTTCGGTGACTACGAGATATATCAAGCCCTGCATATTTTGTATTCCTCGCTGATCAATATCTTCGGTCACCGAAACGTATGGAACCGCCAGCATGATGCCTATAAACTGTCGAAAAAGAGAAGAAAAATTCATCAAACCATCAACATCGGAATTGAAATAACTATACATTCAGTTTTCTTCAATAGATAAATTTACTTGATAAATAAATAAATGAATTAATACATTAATTTCTATTTAATTAATTGAATACATTCAGTTTCATCAAATTTGATTCTTATAAATTTAATATAATTTTATTTTGTTATCCCCATTGTGTTTACATATTTTATTTTTCATTTTTTATTGTTTTATATAAAAATAAAAATTAACCAAACGCCACAGAAATCGAAAAAGCAATAATTTTTATTGTTGAATAGATACATATCCCCAATTTGTTAAAGATTCAATTTCATTAATATATAAATAATACGAAACATTTATATTTATTTATTTATTTATATATCGATAATGTACAAATATTATAAAATTATGAAAACGTTTCTCTTTAATTTTATATTGATTTACTCCCTTACGGATTATTTAATTTTTCAGTTTTTATTTTCATTTTACGAAAAAATGATAAAACGAATATCAATAAAATTATCGTAACGATAAAAATAGACTTTTTCGCACCATGTACAGGGTGAATTTGAAGAGAACGGTGAATCCATTTCGTTTGTAATCAACGTAATTTCGCCAGGTGAGCCATTCGAGTTGAGTGTAAGAACGAATTTTTTCAAACTCGTTCATCGACAACGGAGCAGGTGGGCTTGAAAAAATAGGGTGAGGCGAAGAATCGTTCGAAATTCGAGCGCAAGAATTTTCCAGAGTGTTTCTCAACAATTCGCCGTATTTGCTTTTTTGAAACTGATCGCAAATGTGCTGGATCTGCGAATAGATCAAGGATCGCAACAAAGGATAAACAAGAATGAAATATTTTTTTGGTAAATTGAAAAAAGAAGTTTCGGTGTTTACTTTGTCGAAGCATTCGTTCTCTTTGTCACGTGTCACTGACAATTGAGAAACGTAGAATTCGGCACTGTTGAAGGTCACAGGACAATGAAGACCGAGGCTAAATTTTGAATGAATATTAATTCGATTACCCGTAAGATTTAATTAATTAAATCTTAAAGAATTCATTAATTAAAGAATTATTAATTAATTAAAGAATTAATTAAATAATTAATTAAAGAATTAAAGAATTAATTAATTAATTTATTAATTTATTCATTAATTTTATTAATTAATTATTTAAACTCAATTAATTAATTAATTAATTAATTCTTTTCAGTTTTATAATTACGCATAAATAATTTATTTCAAACGATTTGTTGCGTGAAAAATAAACCTGTCGAAAAATTTTCTGGCGTTTGACGCAGTGCCCTGAAAGGCAACCCTGCCGGCCGATAGCAAGAGAATTTCGTGAAAAAGATCGAGAAGACCGGAAGCCGGTTGATGGATCGAACATATCACGACCCTTCCGCGAGCTGCAACTTCTCGCAAAGTTCTCACGACGACCATTGCCGAGTAGCTGTCCAACCCCGTTGTTGGCTCATCGCAAAAAAGCACACTCGGCTCTGTCAACAACTGACATTTGATTTTTGTTAATCGAAAAATGCATACTATTCATAGTTGATGGAAAATATCGAATCGCAAACATTGGACATCATTATAGGTTAATTATTTATGTGTTTCGTTTTCGTTTATCGTTATCAAACAATGAATGAACGTGCCAAACAATGAATAAATAAAATAATGGATAAATCGTCCAATAAATCGATCAATTAATTAATCAGTCAAGCAAATAATGAATAAATTAATGATCGACTTTTAATTAATTAAATTAAATTAATTAATTAATTAATTAATTAATGATTAATGAATTAACTAATTAATTAGACAACTACTTAATGAATTAAGAAATTAATTAATTATCTAATTTATCAGTTAATGAACTAATTTATTAATTATTTAATGGGTGCATGAATTAATGCATTGATTAATCGTTCATTCAATTAAACAATCAATAAATGAAGCAATTTTATGACCATTATTACCTGCTTGTACATTGGCTCCCAATTGGTCTATGTTTTGATAATTAATTAATGCGAGTAAATATTACGATAATTATTACCTGCACTGCCAAGGACACCCTTTGCCTTTCGCCACCCGAAAGTCCTGACAATTTAGTGTTTATACATCGGTCCAAACCCAAATCTCCCAAGAGAATATTAATTCTCTGGCTTCTGAACGCAGCTTTGAATCTTCGATCCATTTTCATTCGTGCCTTGTAAATAATGGGAAGGGAAAAATCGAAATTCAGCTTTGAAACAAGTTTTACATTATTTCATTGGGTTTTTTCGACTAATTAATTTTCGCAAAGAGACTAGATGATTATTTTTATTATTTTTATTCGGAATTTTCAAATTAAACAATATTTCTCTCAAGTCTTATAATCACCATAAATTCCATGTGTTCCTGAACTGTTAAAGATTCTACCGCAAGATCCATTTGCGGCACGAATCCGGATATTCTAGACATGACTTTCCTATCTACCAGTTCTCCGTTCAACAGAACGTCGCCGGTTGCATCCCCTGCGTTATCAATTGCATTTTTCATCGTACTCATTAATCTCCGATTACACAATACGAATTTGGGAAAAAAGGATTTTTTTTTGTTGTTGTCTTGACAAACCTTTAATTCGTCGACTGATAGTCGCCAGTAAAGTCGTTTTTCCGCAGCCACTGTATAATAATAATTTTTTTTTAATATTCTAGAATATTCTAGAATATTCTTTATCAACGTATTCTAGAATATTCTTTATCAACGTATTCTAGAATCTAGAATACGTTGATAAAGATTTAAATCGTTATTCATCCCCGAATAAAAGAGGTTTACTTTAATTTTTTAAGTTTACTGTTGAAAAATTTTCTAGCGTTGGCTTCGCTAAAACAGATTTAAAAAACCCATTTTCTCTTGAGTTTAACGGAATCCTATATACACAAGTCCTCATAACGGACTGTTGGGGCCACCATAATTAAAAAAAAAAGTATTTTTACTTTCGCTTTTACTTTATCTCGTGATCTTAGAATTTGAGTTAAAAAAATCTTTTCCCAAAAAATGTCTACTTCGTTGACATTACCTCGGTCCCAAAATGGCCATGAGGGTTCCAGATTGCACGACACCACTGACTGAAATACGTAACGTTGCAACATCAGCGATCAATGGCCTGATAACGCAATTACGATGATGCATTGTTTTCATAGATCCCAGTCACTATTTAAACCCTATACGAACTACTGACCTCCGTGCAGTAATCGAATATTTTCGATGTGTCGATCGCGTAAAAAGCTCGCCAAATATCCATCACTTTTATTTCGCTTTACAGTACAGGAAATATTTTTCCACGCGAGTACGAGACGACACTGCAATACGGTGGAACACGAGAGATCTCTTCCATCAAATACGAATCTCGATTCTGATTTCATCTTTAAATTCTATAAACGAAAACCCTTGTTGAATCCACTTAGACTCATGGGAGTTTTTTTTTTTCTAGTATTTCGTATTTCTATAAATAGTTTTCTCGTATTTCGACAGAAGGCAAATTCGAATAAAGTTTTTATTTAAAAAATCTGATAAAAAAGAATAAAGAGGTATAAAAATATGTACAATTTAAAAAATGGTTTTGGAATAACCATTTTCAAAAAATGATCCTGGGACATTAATTTTTTTTATTATACATATATATATATATATATATATAAATAAAGAAAACGATCGTTATCGTGAAAAGATTTTATTTTCCATACCAAAAAACGTCTCTGGCAAACCGGGAGTTTATATAACATAGTGAGTCCTTCGAAGCGTAACCTCTTATTACACAAATTAATTTGATTGAAACCGCTATGCAAATAAATCGATAATAAATCAAGGAGTGAGGATAAATGTTGGAGCGTTTATTTGAGCTCGATAAATCTCGAGTGTGGACTCGCCCTCGTTGACAAAGGATCATTTGTGGTAAGTTTTCTGCTCCTACGCTATTCAAGGAAACGTAATTGGGCATGTCGAGTGAATTTCGGGCAGAAGAAGTTTGCGTAAGGAATGATTTTTTTTCGTTTCCCAAATATTAGCTAGTCGATAAAATTGCAAAAATCAAGTTTTTTTTAAATTCTTAGTAGTTCACAGCGAATCTGCAAAATGTGATTTTGTATAATAACGAAAATATCAAACCGAAATGAATTTCCGATGCATTTTAATAATTCAATGTTCAACTTAATAAAATGTCAAAATATTTGAAAAAGCGTTCGCTGTGATAATTATTAAAATTTATTCTTATTCTAATCGTTGAAACTTAACATTACTATTATTTGAGAATCTGAAAAAAATGGTCTCGTTCAAGGATACAAACTTCAATTCCCGAAAATAATTAATGATTTTTAAAATCATTCAAATTTAATTTAGAGATTTTATTATTTCGTGATCACCAAAGAATCGAAAAAGAATTTTCGTGGAAACAAAGCAAATTTTAAGCCCAAATTCTGTATGAACAATACTTTCCAAAAAACGTGAATATTTATTAAACCAAAAATATTTGGCAAACCGGAATTGTCAAAATTCTTCCAACTTACCACGACTTCGCTGTCTCGTTAGTAGCTGAAACAGTTTTTTACTGCATGCAAAATAACAAAACCGAAATAATCGAAAATCTTCGAAAAATACTTTAAAAACGTCAAATAAAAAGAGTTTACGAAAGTTATAACGAAATTCAATCAAATTCATTCATTGGATATGATTAGATTTCTATTTATACGAATTCAAAAGAGTTGGGCAATTATTTGTTTCGGAGTGGTTTTTTTTTATGCCACAAGTGCGAATTCGATAAGGGTTATGTTGACGCGGTTGAGAATAAAAGAGCAAAACAAAAGTTGCGACGTCTCGTGTGTCACGTGACCGCGAACCCTGGGAAAAATGACCGAGGGATCCGGTCGTTACGGTTACTTGAGGGTGACTGAAGCTGCACTTTGCATCACATACTTTTGACGTACATGGATTCGTGTACAGTTCCAACTTGCTGTGGGGGAAGGCTCTTCGCTCCCTGTGCTACGAGTGAGTGGCATAACGTGTCGTCCGCGTTGTTACGTGTTTCACTAAACGGAAGAACTTCACGCCCACACCGCAATTGAAAGAACAACTGAAATCTAGAAACGCCTCAAAGCAAAAAAAGAGTTCTCATCACTTTTGCAAAGGGTCGTACAAGATCTATTATGCATTACGATAGAAATATTTTTGGTATAAAAACGTTGGAAATTTAGGAGGAACCCTTGGAGTCTGAAATTCAAAGCCATAATAACAAGGAAGATTGTCGATAAAAAAGAATCCGTTTATTCGTTCTCTTCGGGTACAAAATTTCGATCACGTTTTTATTTATAGTCGGTAAGGTAGAATCTCAAGTACCGACAACGCGCTGGAGACATTATTTCAGTGAGTCACCGTCCGAGAGCGTGTGGCATTAGCAGCGCAACCGTAGGACCGATGCAATTGCGACGCACCAAAATATTCCGTTGCACCCGAAATATCCGTGAAAAACGATCGGTAACTTATCTCCCTAGGCTGATAAAAATCACGGTTTAAGAAAGTCTTCGCTAAGAAGAAGTATTTTAAAGGCTTTGGTATTGTCGCACCTCTGTTCACGCGATACGTAATCGTCCCTTCCCTCGGGCCTCCTATAGCAACTTTTCCGTGACACTATCGCAAAAAATCGATAAACCGATTCTTCAAATAATTTCGGTTGTCTATGCGTATCGCCGGAATTCCCGCGATCGCGTTCAAACGCTAGGAATCGAGAGTCGCGATGAGGAGGTCGTACTTAAAATATCGAGCGAACGGCAAGCGAGGAGCGTTTAGTCTCGTTTCAAAATGGCCGTTGGTTAGTCGGACTTTAGACACGCGCTATTAGGAAATGTCCTCGATCGTGACGAGTCCTTCGCGTCTAGCCAAGGGGTCGACGATTTCACGCGACGCGATCATATTTCCGTTATTTCAATCGGGACAGTCTCGATCGTTCATCGTTGGTGCGAGGAAAGAGTGTCTCGTGTAATGCGTGCCTGTCACCGGCTTTGTTACGGTTTCTCCAACTCGCCCTGTACCGCCGCGCCCATTACATTACCGTGCGGTTCCCCTAGCTGATAAAAGGGGCGATCTCGGCGTGCCGACCGTGATGCATCGCGTCCAGCTGTAACCTCGTCCCGTCACGGACTCCCGCGAAAATGTACAAACCTATTTGTCTCTTTGTATGTTGATCAGTAGGCTGACACAACTCGGTATTTTCGCTATACGGAATGTCCAAAGTTTTTAGTGTCCTACTCTGCTATTCGTAGCGCTAGTTGTGTTATGATAACCTTGCCTGCGCGCATATACAGCCGTTTGTGTGTATCGTCCTGCAGTACCCACATAACACCTTCGATACACGTATCATGTTTATTATGATACAAAAATTAATAAACTAACAATCGTGCCTACAATCATGGAGGCACAAACGGACACATGAATATTTTGTAATGAATATTAATTTAAAAATCCAAGCTATGTTAAAAAAAAGTGTTTTAGCTCTCGTTATATGCTTACGTAACGAGTAATACAGAATTTATAAAATCTTATTTACTCGTCATATTTTGAAAAACATATTATTTAGCGATAAACAATTACACATTTTCCTTACGGACATTCGTAATTGTTTATTGACAAACGTATACTGTAATCTTAATGAATGAATGATATCACTCAACACGTAGCTATATTTTATATGAATTTTTTTTCCATTTTTTCGTTTATCCACTCGTAATACTTCCGAGGACGCGTTATTACGAATTATCTAATCGCGAGCCTCGCGCCTTCGCCACTAAAATATTCTCACGGAATAACTGGCGCCACGCGCAGGTGAGGGACAGAGTTAAGAAGTATCGGACGAAATGCAATTCGTTCCAATACACGGGAATGGTCCGGCGTGTCGCCCCCTGATGTACACACAAATCCTTCAACTGTGCTGGAATATTTACAGAGCCTTTCGCTCGTCGAGACACTTCCGATGTTGGCACCCGTGCACGTATACATACACAATGTGTTGATCTCACGCTACGTATGCAGATATATACGCGTACACGTTAAAATGCGCTTGAAAAGGTTCTTCATACGACTCACGGCTCGCTGCTCGTAAATTAGAAAGTTCCCAAGTATTCATGATTTCCGAGCACGCGCGTCGTGTTTCTTTTTTAATGTGATTTCGTATGAAAAAAACGCTGTTTTTTTAATACGAGATAAACTTGTAAAAATTTCGTAAAAACGTATTGTTTTCAGTTAAATTTATGATTTTAAAGACGTTGGATGATGTTAAAGTTCGCAATATATGAAAGTAAAATAAATGTCATTTCTGCAATTCTTGATAGATTCCAAAAATTTTTGAACCATTTTTTAGGATTGATGGTGGGGGTAGTAAAGACTTTTAAAAATGTCGATCGTTTCGTAAAAAAGGGTGCTATTTCGTACGTCGTATTATGCACTTGCCTCAAATAATTAAAGCTTTTTCTTCCCGTTCGACGAATATTTCCGAAAATATCGAGAGTTCGCTTAGCTCGAAAAGCTATTCTGACTGAAAGCTTCTCTATGACTAATCGGTCCATCTCGTGGTCGTTTATTGAAAGAATAACCATTAGAAAATATAAGACGCATTCTGATAGGTTCGTCACCGTTCTTTTTTCCAGACAGCTGATAGTACTCGATTCGGTCGTCGCGTAGATCACGGCTAATGTGCGAAGAGATAGTCGAGCGTGGAAAGTAAGATAATTCGGTGTGACTAATGAACACGATCATGTCTACGGGAGTTCCGGTGTATTTTATGAAAAAGCGTGAGCGAACCCAAAATTGGGTTCCCGAGGAGAAGAATGCACTTTTGGCACTTGTCGCGAAGCACATAGATACACTCGAGAACAAGAGGCTTGATACTGCGGTCACCACACTCAAGAATCTCGCTTGGGAAAGAATATATCGCGATTTTCGTCGCCAATTCACCGCCGAGCGTGACATCACGAAAATCAAGGCACAATGGTCAAGGATGAAGCTGCAGGCAAGAATGGAGATGTACACGTTTGCCGCCAAAGTGAGAATCTCCCGATCTGTCACTATAAACAAATAACAAAAATGCGGACGTTCGAAATGAAAAAAATATTTTATGTTTGCGTTGGCGCGACAGGTGAAGGTGGTCGGTACGGAAGAGGCGTCGAAGCACGCGCCATCTAACTTGTCCCTTTCCGTATGGCGGCTTTTGCAAAACATGCGAAAAAACGATTACGATGGGGAACGATCCGACGAGAGTAGCCAAGACGCGGACGTAGCAAGGGACGTCGATGCCATCTTGGACAAAATGCCGACTTCCCATCAACCGGAAGTAATGAGTTTTCCGGAAATCAAGACTGAACCGTTCAGCGATGATTTCGGTGAGGAAACTGTCACTGGGAATAACGTTAATCCAGCGGAGTTCCCGGTCGAATTGATGAGCAGAAAAAGGACTTCCGGTATGGCTGATTACGATGATTCGATCGAACGTACTGGCCGGAAAAAAGTGAGGGTCGTTTACGGGAACAACGACTTTGGAAATCCTGGTAAATTGCGTCGCGGTCGGCGTTTATGTCATTTTTAAGGTTAGGTTAGGCTACGTTAATTATCCGAAAACCCGGAGTCCTGTAAAAAATGTATTTTTTTTCAATTTTTCGACATTTGTTCGTAAGCTTAGAAAATCATGTTTGGTGTTACATTAAAAATTTAACAAACTCCATTTTTTATAAAATTTAGTATCAACATGCTCAGAACTATGCTAGAGATTATTGGACTCCGTCGAATGAGTGTTTTTCCCATTAGTAAAAAGATAATAATTGTTAGCTTTGACAAGCCACGAAGACGAAGAGCCCGAAAAAGATGGCATCGACTGTTCCTTGTCGCCGGAAGACATCTCGCCCATTGAGATGCCGGCTCAGCACGCCACGTGGATGTTCGAGGCGGCACAGCGCGAACACAAATTGAAGATGCGAATGTTGGAGCTGGAATTGGAAAGGGCCGAGTTGGACAAGCAGAAGGCGATCAATGAGCTCAGAAGCTCGGAAATAAAGAAACAAATGATGGAGAATCAAGCAGCTGAACATTTCAGGTTTGTCCTTTCGACCTTCATTTAATCTGAGAAGGACACTGCGCCAATTTGACCTTTTCGTCATCGACCTCGTTTGAATTATCCGCGCTTTTCATCGAGTCTCTTCCTAGAGCGCCTCTCCCGGCGTCTCAGCGAAGCTCTTTCCGCTCTCCCTCCACACCCATCTTTCACCGTCCCATCTTGCAATCCTGCTCGATCCAAGCTTTCCGAAAATTCGTCACATCGCAATATCATTTTTCTCCCGAACACGCAATTCGATATTATCGCGCCTCAAGGATGCAACGAGCGGCGATCGTGATTTCGCGACGATTCGCGTCGACCAGGTAAGTCCGAGAAAAGTCATCGGAAAAACGAACGTGCGTCGACAAGTGTAACGGGCGGTGTTTTTCGGGGTTTTTGATACCGGCCACCCGGCGACCGATATCCGTTATCAGATTCTAGCCGGAATTCAATTGTTTTTCAATCAAGTGGCCGAACCATACTTTCTTTTGTTTTCGTAATTTCGAAAATTTTTACCACCCTGCTCTCAAAGTCGATCCTTCATAGCGAACTTCTTTAGAAAACGTGCGAACTCGAATAATCGACTCGAGTACTTAAAGTCCCTTCGGGAGTACTTATATAATCTGCTCGATGTCGTTTTCGGCCGAGTGCCATATTCGCAGTCGTTTTTCAATGCTTCGAGTCCTCTCCCAGCTTTCGAAAATTTTCATTCTGCGTACTTACGATCATTCTTTTTTTCGTATTTTTTTTTTTCAATTAAACTACTCGGTTAGAAAATCGATATGCATTGCCTCGCTTTTTCTCTATTTTTCCATATTTTCTTTGTTTTTTTGTATATTTTCTATTATATTGTTCCTATTTTTATATCTACGTTTTTATATTTTTATATGTCCATTTAGAAAAACAGACGAATCAAAATTCTGTAGCAGCTTTCGTGGAATAGAACATCTCGATAATTGAATTCACTTCAGATACAACGCTCTCCAGTGATCAAATGTTTTAAACGAAATCCCTAAACTCTTCAGGGTAGATATTTCTAGGCAAGGAATAATGAATAAGATTGTGTCGTCATTTGTCATGGAGTTCGAATAGTTTTTTCATTAACTGAATCCCTACTAAGATAATCTGTTTCTCATTTTCCTCTTTCTCTGCATTATTGTAAATATATTCTTTGCATCCATATAGATCGGATAGTTTTGTCACAAATGTCTTTTTTAACTCATCGGAAAGAATCAGCCTAGTGTGCATGAAGAAGGAAGGGAATAAGGTTCCGACAATGAAAACTTTGTCTTGAAGAGGAAAACAATATCCAGAAGTCCATTACGGCCAAGAACTATGTTATCCGTTCATTTGTAATCAACAAATTAATTCAACTTGAATTCCAAATCCGGCGGACTAGAGGATCAGTTGTCGTATTTAAAACATCTCACCGCTAAAACTCTTCTATTAAATCTTTCGTTTTTCATCGCAGCCAGATTAGAATGAGCGGAGAGGCTGGCTCTGGAGCTGGCAAAGGTGGCGGTGGCGGCGGAACTATTCGCAGTGCTGGCGGAGCGTTTGGCAAAATGGAAGCCGCTCACGAGGATCAATATTTCTACAATCAGGTGGGTTTCTTTTACGCATTACTGAAGAAATATTATATCTGCGATAAGATTAGAAATATATCATCAGAAAAATTGATTTTATTCACAGAGCTAAATTAAATAAGTGGCAATATTTATTGAAGGATGCGCATTGCTATTGGTTCACAATAAAAACAATTAAAAGTTTGTTATCTTGAAGGTACAGAAAGAAAAATAACATTGAAGAATTATTTCAACATTGATGCTTTACAAATTGTGTATTTTTCTATCTTGCAGCTACCATAGCTTCAAAACATCCTTTTGAAACCTAGAAAAGCAGCATTAAAAAATACATGACTGAGCTTGGAAATCTGTTTCCTCTAGCGTCAAAAATACTTTTTCTGCTTTTAAATAATTTTGCGTTCTTCTTTTCCAATGCAAAACAGCAAAAGGAACAATTGAAGCACCTGCGCGAAGGCCTCCACGACGAAATTTCCTTCCACGAGGAGCAAATCAAGCGTCATCAGGAGGCGATCAACCGTCATAAAGAGAGAATCGGCAAGATGGAGAAACACTGAACAAAAGAAGAGCAGAGATCAACGGATGCCGAGAACGGGCATCCAGCAAACGTCATTCTTGAATTTCGTTAGACGAGCGTCCGGCGCTGAGAGCGCAAGCAAAGTGCATTTTTTACTCCGCGAGCCGACGACGCTGGCGATAGATAATTCTTTTTCATAACTTTGTTTTTTCACTCAATACCCAGATGTTTACTACACCGTGTAGAAATAAAATTACGTGCTTTTATCGGTTAAAGAATGAATTTTTGCAATCTTTCCCACCAAGAACATGTAAAGGATCGAAATGACTCCATCAAATTTCAAACCCACTTTTCTCATAGATGACCAAGTTTTTTTTAGGGAAAATCGAGTGTTAGGTTCTATAGAATTCATGAACGCAGGACTTGAAGATGTTATTTTTCGTTAAAAATGATTTTTTTGAGATTTTCGGTTCGAAAATATCAGCTGTTTGACACGGCTTTCACTTGGCTTTAACTTCTTGCATTTTCGAAGGATTTTTTTGTTGAATTCAAATTTCAACTAGCGGGTTGAGTTTTTTCTATTTTTTTTTAAAGCGGGCAATTGTTTTACGAGGAAGCGAGCGATATTGAGGCGGAAAGAAAAAATGTCTCCCGTGTGTGGACAGTCTGCTGTTTCTTTGCGTGTTTCTCGCAATACGCTTTTTTTTCTAAATTCATAGATTTTTTCGTATTGAGCGCATTTATTCGATAGATTTACATTGTCACTATGTTGCGACAAATTCGAGTTTTACCGACACAAGGAAGTAGGTGAGGTCAAAGAATTTTATTTGCGCTGACTAAAAGAAAAAGGTTTTGACGAGACCGAAATTAGGGTTACATAATATTTCATCACTGCTCGAATTCGTTAAAATGACTTTCGGCAGTTTTTCATTCGCAATGAGATTGTGATCGTGTTTTCTCGATATTATTGTGATTTTACGAGAAAGGTTGAAAAGATTTCTGATTATTCGAATTTTTTGGTTTTGGGATTAGGCTTCCAAGGGTTTCGGTCTCGTGTGACTTTCAACACTTTTAATAGCTTTTAATAACGAAAGCATCGCATTATTTATATACGATTTTTAAACTTACTAGATATTTCACGAGAACGAAGACCAACTCCGCGAAGGACAATTTCTTCGACAAAAACGTGGCATTCGAGAGCGAATATTACTACAGACAGGTAGCAACAAATCCGCTCGGGTTTGTCGAAAAAAAATTTATTCCGCGCCGTCACGTGATGATACCAGCAAGCTGACAAAAGCGTGTACGGCGAAACTGCAAACTAATTGTAGGAGAGCATTGCAAAAAAATACATCACATGATCTAAACAATGAAGCATTATTATTAACAAGTGGTCCATTCATCTAATATTCTCGGGACATAATATCCATAATTTCCTGGCTTAGCTTGATAACGCTTTCCACATGTGCACCTCAACCGGATGTTTCACGCTCCGTGGGATTAGGCTGTCGGTGTAGCTAGACCGGGTATGATTGATGGGAAACCGTGTCCAAAACGAGTTTGGATCGCCGTCCCAAGGTTTCTTTCGCTCAACCGGATCTTTTCAACATGTTTTTATGGACAATAATGTTCATCGTCACCATGCTCGGACGACATCTGACGCTTTCTGCACGAAGCGCAGAGTTCGATCCTAACCTCTAACGGTTTCCAGTAAAAAAAAACTGTAGCCGTACACGCTTTTGTCGAGCCGTCTAAGAAAATAATTCTGAATTTTGAAAAAAAAACTGTTAACAAGGAAATACGTGTAGGATCCGCAACTTCTGAAGATTTTGAAACAAAAAACGGAAGAGGAGGTCGCAGCTATGCAAGAAAAGGTACGCGCCATGAAGGCGAAAATCGACGATTACAATCGTGACATTAACGAAACTGTGAGATTCTTGAAGACCCTCGAGAACGACTTGACCGCCAGTACAAAAAAGAAAACCTAAACGAACGAAACTGAAAACACCGTGGTCTGCAAAATACGATAATTCATGAAAATCTTGGAACGATGAATCAAAATTACGGATCAATTTACGATTTCGAATTCCCAATTCTTCTAAGTCGAAAATAAATATGCGAATCATAAAAAAAAATCGTTTCCTCCAAAAATCTATTTTCCTTGAATAGCGACAAAAAACGTTACCAAAGCGGGAATTTTCGTCGCAATTCTTCGATTCGTAATTTTGCGAGTTCTTCCCGCGTTCGCGCAGGCGTCGCTACCGTCCTGATGCTGGGAAAAAAAGCCGAGTCAAAGATGGCCGCCCGTGCGGCGCCCCCGCGGAGCCGATCGTCGCGCCCTCAGTTTCTCACGAATCATCGATCAGTGTGGTGCGTTCGCGTTGTTTGCTCCGCGGTGTGTGTGCTCGACGGGCTTTTTTCTCCGTGATTTGTTGGCCCCGCGAAACGGATGAGGCTTTGTTGTTCGTTTTATTTCGTTACTTCCGGTGTGTTTCGGAGATATTGAAGGGAAAAGAAAAAGAATTGACGCGGTGACCCTCGCGTTTTATCCGAGGGAACGCATATTGAGAGAGTAATGCAGCCAAGGATATACTGGATTGTAGCGAGCGCGGCGGTCGTTCTAGTCGGATGCAATGCTGCTGCTTCTACGAGCGAGGTAATTGCACTTTTACGTATAAACCTTCCAAAACAACTTTCTCAACGTTTGCCGAAAATTAACGATCCCGAAAGATCGCGATTTGCTCTCGAAGAAGATTGGCTTTCTAATCAACCGACTCCGCTGGAAATAACCGTACGAAATATTTTTAATAACTTGCCATCTCGGTGATCGAAAATTCGAATTTTTCTTCCCAAGTTCAATTTCAGTTCCGAACTTCCCGAAAGTTCTTTATCGTAAAGATTCTCCGCGTGCTTCGAAAAAAATCTCCAAGTACGAATAGAACGGGACATTTTTTCGAACGCTCTACACTGGTGACTGTCATTTGTGACAATGAAGTTGCGAGTAACGTGACACTCGTATCGTAACCGAATGCCGCGCTTGATGTTTACTTTGAAACTGACACTCGTCCGGAATTCACAATCGTTGAACTTTCATTGATAATTCACCGATCGGTATCGCTTGTAAGAGCGATTCGAAATTATCGAATTTAGGATGTATAAACAAACATTGATGGCGTTGATGGCGATCCTCATCTTCGAATCTCCAAACCACTGAAACTAAAAAAAGAAAAAAAAAATCGAAATTTTTATTTATGGGACGCAACGAATTTAAAATAAGAGTTGATTGTTATTATTATTTTTATTTTAATGAAAAATCTAATTTCAGATTAATATTGAAATTTGGGAGGATAAAAAAATGGTTTTCTGCATTTTCGATACAAAAAATCGGTCCTTCGAATTTTCGACGATTGAACGATTTTTCGCTATTTTTATTTTGTGAAGGCAAGCTCTGGCTTGATGTCTTCGAGTTTGCTCTGACGGAGTCCTTCGAGATAGAGAGGCCATTTCCATTGTATGCACAAACTCGAGTAAGGGCACGAGGGAGAGCCCAAAAAGGGATAAGACGGGGGCGGGCCGGGGGAAGAGGGGAGGAGAGTGGAAGATCGCTAGGCGGACGATCTCATCGGTAAATGGTGCTGGGCAGAAGTGACGTGAGTCTACGGGTATGGAAATGACGAGACGGTCAACAGAGCGCGCGAAAAGACTGGCCATGTCCGGCCAGTTTCCTACGTGCCGACGACAAAAATATTTCTCTATTGGCTATTATAATCCCTACGTGATCAAAACCCAAACATATAATTGATATAAATAGAACAAATAATATTTTTTTAGTTTATATATTCTTGATAATATTATTAAAAATATTAATATTATTTGTTTATAGTAAAATGAATTATAATATAATATAAATTATATAAACTCAAACGTAATTCCAACAGAAAAACTTAGTCAATCAAATCGCGAATTCAAATTTGGAACGCTTCGACGATGAAAAATGGGACGAAAATCAGGTATATTGAACTCTGCAGAAAAAGTAAATAATATTGAAATTAATTTAATTAGCCATCGTTTTCTGAATTAGATTATTACAGTTATTGAACTTTGTTTATTGCAATTGTTAAAATCATGAAACTTAATGAAAATCATGTTCAAATCAATTAAATGATTTGTTTATTTAAATGTTTGCGTTATGTTTCGAGATTTCCTATCGCAAGAAATATCAATTTTTTATTATAAATAGAAAGAAACGTATCAGAAGAGAATAAAATACGATTGAACATTTTTGTAATGAGAAAATAATTGTTTTCGCTACCTTTTCTCTATTTTTCTACATTTCATGAATTTTTGTCTCCTTTATATTTTCCCAAAGTTTGTTTTTAATTCTGGAAATTCCTAGTTCATTTCCTATCCACTTATCGTCATTTTAAACTGTTTCAATCTACAATTGAGTGTTTACTTTTTATTTTGATGAATGAAAAATAACAGAAAAAGGAATTTCAAAATTGATTAATAAAAAACGTAGTTTATCTTAAATTTCAAAATTTCTGAATAAAAAACCTTTTTTATCTTAAATTGCTGAATTTCTAAATGAAAAACATTTTTATCTCAAATTTCCACCGCGAATATTCGTTTGCACTTTTTTTTGTCTGTATCTGTAAGGCTTCGTGCTCATCGAAAATTCGGAAAGTGTATCGATACTTTTCTCCATTGGTGTACTTACCACCGGGAGTTCGGTTCCTCGAGAGAGATTATAGTATCGTACAACGCTATAGCGATATCTGCTCGCAATGATATTATACTATACAGCGTAAGAGTCGTAAATTCCTGGCAACAATAAAATTGAAGGGGATTTCTTGAATGGACTGGTCGAGCTACCTAGTCTCGACGATACAAGAAAAGTCTTTACCACGCTCGATCGTACACACGAACTCCCCCATCCCCGGTCTTTCATGTAGAGGCTTTTCCACACGAAATCGAGCGAAATTTGTACTTTTACTCGCAACGATAAATATTTTTGGCAATTTTTCCATTTTTTATTGGGAGTAAACCATGTGCCAAAAACGAGAACTATTTTACGGATAATTATTTATCTATTTTTTTTACTGAAGCTGGGTGTTCGAATACTTAGAGCAAGCCGAAGAAAATCTCGTTCTTCGACCCTTCCTAAGCTTGATAAATAGGAATTGAAGCCTTTAAAATCGCTATATTTCGACAACTGATAGTCCGATTGAAAAATATTTTAAATAAATGTTTTTTGGATCGATAAAATATGAATAAAGTTATCCGATGCACAATCCGACATCAGTGTAAATAAGAGCGGAAAACCGTTAAAAAAATTCGTGGTTGATACAAAAACAAATTTATAAAATCTTAAAGCACGTTAATTTATACATTTCGCAATGTTTTTCAATTCACATTCAATCAGGAATAATGTACATTTCTGGAGGATTTTTTTAATGTTGATTTAACTTCGTAAAGTTACCAAACGTTAGCTAGTTTACCTTCATAAAGCTGCCTAACTTACGGATCGAGCACCACTGAAACTATCCCCCTCTCTGCGTCAGCGGTGCTCATGCTGACAATTTTCTAGTGAACCCCGAAATTTCAAATCGTATTTGTGGCCTTGTTTGCAAAGATAGCGGGTTGGACGTCGAATAACTTTATACGTATTTTTGCGTCGGCCGCAACTTTTGTTTGAAACATTTTTCATTCGGGCTATTGATTATCGAGATATAGCGATTTTCATGATTTCAACCAGCATTTATCGGAGTTGGCTAGAGTTAATCGAATTTTATTGGGTTTTTTTTTCATTATCCAAGTTTCTAGTGTTAGTAACAGAAAAAATAGGGTTTCGACAAATTTTACAGGATCGAGAGAACAAAGCGAGAAAACCTGATATCTCGCGCGTCGACAGAAGGCGCGCTCACATGATCGATTCCAAGAGACACTATTTTTTTGGGGCTTTCACATTCTCGCAGCTCCCAAAGCGATTTGTGGTTGGGGCGAAGGCCAAAAAAAAAAGAATGATTAACAGATACGAGGGCGCTGCATTATGTCTCCGTGCATTCTCTGGCAATACGCGCCATGTGGCCAGGCTAAGATTTTAACGATCCTCTCTCGTTTGCACCCCAAGGGTGTCTTTACGTGCTTGCGTCTCACCCCTCATTCCCTTTACGCTCATGACGCGGGTTATTCATTGTGAAAGATAAACGGGCCAGCGGGCCACGTAAGTGCGGCCTGCAAATTTTACGCGACCTTATCGCAACTTATCTTTTCTTTGTCAAACGTTTATTTTCGTGAAGGAATAAACACGAGGTTTTCTGGCTTTGTGAAATGTTTGCGTGTTTATCTTATCCCAGTTTTCGAGAAAAATAATTTTTTATACGTTAAAACCTTGTTTTCAAGGACGCTCGTTTTTTTTAATTCGAAGAAATTTCGAAAATTTCGGTGGGCAGAATTGCCCAGACATCAGAAAATGCAATTCTGTTAGTTGTTAAATAGTCTAACAATATATAATTGCAAAAACATTTTATTTATTATAAATGTTTAATACAGTTGGAAAATTTTACTTAATGTAATTTCATTTTTTTTCTTTCGAAATTATTAATACAATAAAGATTTTTTTTAAGAGGTTATTATTGAGATACACAATTAAAAAAAAAAACTTACTTATTAAGCTCATTCACATACTTTTTGTTATGCAATAATTTCCATATTAATATAACAAAATATTTCTAAAAATGTTATAAAGATGTATTTCCGAGATTTTCATCCATAGATGACGCGCACTTTTTTACGACTTTTATTTAGCGAATACAATTTTTATTCAGATCTAAAAATTGTCGGGAAATGTCCCCTCGGACAAATGACTAAAATCAATCATTATTAAAATCAGTAAACTTCAATTGATTAATTTAATTAATATTTAATCATTGTTCATTTAATATTATTTAGTTTTGGGTGGAATATTCGATAGAAAAATATTAAATTAATTAGTATCTTTTTAAATTCTTCACCATTCTTCGGTGAATTTGCAAATTGCCGCGGCGCTTTATTAATCGTCCTTGAATGCTGCCGAATTTCTCGCGATAACAAATTCGATAGCGGCGGAACATCGAAACTAATCGTGCAAGTTTCCGCTGCCGCCATGCTCAGCCTGCAAAAGATCGTACCGAAGGGATGTTCGTTAGGGATTTCTGGATCGGTTACGGGGAACTTTCCTCGCTGTTGGGTCGTAAAGTTTAGGATGGTGATGCGTGAATGCAGGGGTTCCGCCACCCTCGTGTAGTTCTTCGCTCCCGAACCGCGTATCGATTGGTAGTCCAGAATGGATTATCGCTGAAATCCGATCGAATTCATGCGTGTTGATATATACAGGCACCCACAGGGTGTCCGTTTTTATAATCCCATGGAAAAGTTCAAGAATGGCGTAACGTCTGAGACCCGAAAAACGCGGGTAAATTTTCACCTTATTTTTCTCACTAATATCGACATTTCACTTGACCGACGCAATTTCGTTTCCAATAAAACATTTTCTTTTCTCAACCGTGAACAAAAATGATAATTTTACGAAAATTTAGTTGAAAACATTTTTCAACTAAAAAAATACATATGAGGCCCAAAAAATATTCCAGATAACCTTATCGGGGCCCAAAAACATCAATGACAACAACAACGTTGATAACAACGAAAAGCAACAATAACAAAAATAATAATAATAATGAAAACATAAAACACCATAATAGTAATAATAATAATAAAAACAACAAAAATTATGTTAATACGCTATTATTTACTAGACTGCCTAGTAATAATAAATAAGTTATTATTTCCTTACTAATTATTATTTCTAATATTTGTATTGTTGAATAATAACAATTATATTAATAATTGAATAATTATTATTATTATTACCAATTTCTAGTCATTATTCACTAACTAATTATTGTAGTAAATAATTACAATTGTTATAATAACTATTGTTGTTAAACTAATAAAAAAAACAACGACGATAATAATAATAGTAATAATACTTAATCGAACGAAAAATCGTCGCACGTTCGTAGATTATCAAAATTCGTTTATTCGAAAATACAAATTTCAAGATACTTCGTCACTCCGTTTGAAAAAAGCCACCCTGTAGGTAGGAAGCCCCGCGTGATGGAATTGCACACTATCGTTGACAGTTACCGCCATCGGGCTTCTCCTCTTCTTCCTTCTTTTTTCTTCCTTCTTCCCCTTCTCTCTCTCTCTCCCTTTCCCACTCTCCCTTATATTCTCCTTCCGATCTCGCCCAGTCATTAAGCAACAATCCTTCGATACCGACATTTATTCCAGACTCGTTCTTTTTTAATGCAAAATTTTCGAATCTTATTCTTTTCACCATAATTTACCACTGTTTTTTAAATTTATTTATCCCCTATACTTTACTATTGGTTATCCTCATTCGTAACAGTTAATTTTTTCAAGTTACCTCGGAATTCGGTTTCAATTTTTTCAAGTTACCTCAAAAACGATCATTTTCGCGAATTAATAATAACAATGAATTAAATATTGTAACCATTATCACCATCATTGCTACAAAACATGATTGGTATAATAATTTTATTATTAAACGTATTAAAAAAAAAAAATCTCGAAGCATATAGATTGCGAGTGTGTATATATATCGAAAGATATAAAAATAGATATGGACACCTGTGTCTCTTCGTACTCGCTACTTGTTCCTTCGTACACTCACGCGCCTCGTAATTTCTCAGAGGTCTCGATAAAGCGTTAATGGGGTGAGAGGTCAGGGCGGAGAATGCCGATACCGAGAGCTTCGAGGGCTGTACCAAGTTTATTAACGAGCTACACACGTGCCCTGTATATACCTTCCCCCCCCCCCTCCCCGAACCCTCACAACGCTCTTTCCACTCCTTCTTCGACTCGCCACCCACTACGTTCCTCTTAACATTCGCGGAGTCTCGACTACGTACCGTACGAGGGCACGTAGAAATAAATATACGTACATATTCACCGAGGACACCGGGAAAGTTTGTCCTTTTGTCGCGGGGTCCTTACAACATCCAACGAATTGTTCCCTGCCGTAAATACGTAATGCCCGATGCGCATATTTCGCCGGGAAATTTCTCATTCAATTGAAAGTTGCAGCGTGTATTATGATGCTTTGGCAAAGGCGGGGGAGTTGTTTGACGGAGAAGAACTTCCGGTTTTTCAGGTAGTTACAAAGGGTCGCTGTATTGATATTGAAAACTTCCTGACTCGTACGGTCGTTGCGCGCTTGGTAGGAGATGAGCGGCGGCGGAGAAGGAAGGGGGGGGGGGTATAACAACAACAATTCAATGAAACAACAATAACAAAAACGATTGATCTAAAGAACAATAACAATTTAACTAAAGGACAACAACATTTCAATTAGACAACAACGACAATTCAATTATACAACAACAGCAACGATTCAATTAGACAACAACAACAACAATTCAATTAGATAATAACAACAACAAAAATTCAATTAGACAACAAAAACAACAATTCAAGTAGACGACAAAAACAATAATTCAATTAGGCAACAACAACAACAATTCAATTAGACAACGAAAACAACAATTCAATTAGACAACAAAACCAACAATTCAATTAGACAACAACAAGAATTCAATTAGACAACAAAAACAACAATTCAATTAGACAACAAAACCAACAATTCAATTAGACAACAACAAGAATTCAATTAGACAACAAAAACAACAATTCAATTAGACAACAACAACAGTTCAATTAGACAACAACAACAACAAATTCAATTAGACAACAACAACAATTCAATTAGATAACAACAACAACAATAATTCAATTAGACAACAACAACAACAATTCAATTAGACAACAAAAACAACAATTCAATTAGACAACAACAAGAATTCAATTAGACAACAAAAACAACAATTCAATTAGACAACAACAACAGTTCAATTAGACAACAACAACAACACAACAACAACAACAATTCAATTAGACAACAACAGCAATTTAATTAGGCAATAACAAGAACAATTCAATGAGACAACAAAAACAACAGTTCAATTAGACAACAACAACAACTATTTAATTAGACAACAACTATTTAATTAGATAACAACAACAACAATTCAATTAGACAACAACAATAACAACAAAAAGTAAATCGAACAACACTGGCAATAACAACAACATCAATGAATCAATAAAACATCAACCACAATTTTAATAACAATAATAAAGGCAGCGATTCGACAACAATAACAACACTTATAATAGCAACGATAAGAATGATAACATTAATAAAAACATTAAAGGTAGCAGTAATAAAAAAAAAACAACAATAACAACAAATACAACAGTCACAATAATAAGAATGTGGAATTACGACAACCGGATTATGAAACCTGCTGGAAAAATGGAATATGTTGATGAAAATAATAATGCAGCGATTAAGAAGTAGGATAGAATGCGTGAGAGGGCGCTAGCGAGTCGTTATCGGTAAAACTTACCGCGGAATTCACCGTTCGCGATTCACATCCGAGATGGAAATTGGCTTGTTACTTTTCCCATTTTTAGTCCCGCAACGAGAGCGCTGAGTCGCGAGAGCGAAAAAGTTTCATCCATCTTGCACTCGGTTGCTGACTCGCCCCCCCCCCCCACCCCCCCTCGGACCCCCTCGAGCGACAACTTTTTCGAAACTCGGCGCTTCGGATGCGCTCTCTCGGTGTGGTTGGAAAGTCTGAATACCTGGGCGAATCCACTGGCGTATGGACGCGAAAACATTAATCCGCGAAGATGCACGCACATTCGTACTAGTGCGCATGCACTCGTGGATAACCGATTTCCATACCTCCCTACCATTCCAGTGACTACTTTTTCGGAGAATAGTTTTTCAT
Source organism: Ophioninae sp. B BG-2022a (assembly GCA_030522765.1). Classification (NCBI taxonomy): domain Eukaryota; kingdom Metazoa; phylum Arthropoda; class Insecta; order Hymenoptera; family Ichneumonidae; species Ophioninae sp. B BG-2022a. Next base: position 24,040 of record JAPYZJ010002051.1, read on the forward strand.
TTCGCTCACCGGAAGTGCGAGGGCGTTCCTTCTGGGATAGAACAAACCTATGGTTTTTTTTTTTGAGGTTATGCAAAGGTCGTTATCATTGATATGGAAAAAGAGAGTTGAATATACAACCGGATGTCTCGGGGTCGTAAATCGAAATAAAATTTTATTTTTATTTTTTTAAAAACTTGTTTTCAAATTGTCGAAACATCGAAACCCAGATCTTTATAGTGAAGATTGAAATATACCGTAAAACGGGGTTACTTTGACAGTAAGGGTAACTTTGACAGTTTATGGTGCTACTTTAACAGGGCGCCAAAAAATGGTTTAAACGTATGCGAAACGAACGCTAGTGACCTTGATTTGTGGCGGGCGAGGGATTTGAGTGATTTTTCTCGTAAAAGGAGATTAAGGGGCAAGCAGAAGAATAAAGAGAAGGGCAATAATAACAGCAACCTCTGTTACATTTGTAAATGTGATTTCCAGTTCTACTATCATCCTACTGACTGGATTTGTTGCATCACTTGCAAAAATTGGATTTGTGGCATGTGTAACAAATGCTCAACAAATCCGTCCTATGAATGTATGGTGTGCGAGGACA
>JAPYZJ010002052.1:0-22919 GCA_030522765.1 Ophioninae sp. B BG-2022a
TTGGCCTAGCCCAACTACCGGCGAAATGGCATAAAGAACAGTTCGGGCACTTTTTCCAACTTTTGTCCGGAAACTTTCCGACGGTAGTGTATATATATAAAATATACCAAGATGGAAAAAAGTCTCAAAACGCGCAACCGAAAATTCTTCGCACCGTTTCGTTCTCCGTTCCAATTGCGCGACCCACCATTACCTTTAATTATTCCTATTCATGTGATCTTTTCTGCTCTCCATTACTCGGTCGTTATCGCGTTTTTTTTTTAAATATTCTTTTACGGCAAATAAAAAGATGCGCACCAGGAAAGTAGTTTCCAATGGACTGTGACTCGTTAGTATGACAATTATTCGCGAGTTCACACCCGAGAGAATGAGTTTTGTTTGATTGAAGCAATTCCAATTTTCTTTGACAGAGGAGTGAATGTAACGTGAGAGATGGACAAATTGCTGTTCGAATCCGTGTTGAAAAACATGGAGGAGAAATTTCTCATTCCGCTTCGTCCTTCCAGACCCCCCTCCCGCTCCTAGCGTACTGAGCCTTTTTTTTAACCGAAAAATACGTGACCATTCGTTCCAATCAATTTGCTCGAGATTTCATTGATTTTTTTTCTTCGTCACGCCTCGTCTTCGCCGCGTGACGCAATAATGATGACGTATAACGAGGGCGAGAGAGAGAGACAGAGAAAGAGAGAGAAAGAGAGAGAGAGAGCTTTCCCGAAGGATCTGGAGAACATCGTTTGTGGCCCTCGCTGCATTCGTAGCGGCAGTTCGTCCTGAAACTTTGCAGCTTTTTTTTCTCCCCTTCTTTTCGTCTTTCGCGATTGAAAGATACAGCGAATGGGGACGAGCAAGTGGGATAGAAAGCGGTAGTTTAAAACGTGTGTATTTATGCGTACTTGAGCGCGTACATAAAGCTCGTTGAGGTGAAAAAAGTGAAGGGAAAAGTGGAAGAGAAAGATGGTGATGAGTCGGGGAAGGTTGGAAGATACGAGAGAAAGACCGATAGATGAAAAGCCAAGATGAGTTATAGAATATATATTTATAGATGAATATCTTATAAAGAATTTCCTTATAGATGGAAAATTGCGAAATGAGGGAGAACGTCAGGCGTAGAGAGATATAGAGGCGGAGATATAAAAGTAAAGAGTAAATATGTAGGCAAAGACGGATGAATTTATTTATTAATAAAGAATTTTCTATTTCTCCTTTCTGTCTTTCTGTTCAGCCCTTTTTTCCCTTTTGCTCTTTTATCTCCGTTTATTATTTTTTTATTTCCTTCTTTTCTTATTCACCTTACCCCTTTCCTCAAAGCCTTTACTTCTTTTTCGTTTTTTAGGGTTTCGTACCCAAAGGGTAAAAACAGCCGTCTGTCTGTCACCAGGCTGTATCTCAAGAACCGCGATAGCTGGACAGCTGGAATTTTCACCAATTATGTAGATATTTCTGTTGCTGCTATAATAAGAAATACTAAAAATAAAATAAAATAAATAAAGGTGGCTCCCATACAAAAAACGCCATTTGTTGCCTATTTTTGCTCGATATCAATAAATGGTAATAGGTAGGCGCTTGAAATATTCACAAAATACTCAATTGTATTTTTGATTTAATAATGAATAATAAAATGAAAATAAAAAAAATTCTTTACGGGGAGTAGGGCTTTTATACGAGAAAAGTGAGAAAAGTAAGAGAATTTGCCTATTTACCTAGTCAATGGTAGGGAACCCTTCGTGCGCGAGTCCGACTCGCACTTGGTCGGTTTTTCTTTCTTAATTCCTTTTTCCTTCCTCGTAGCCTTTTTCACATTTCCCCTTTGTTATTTCTCTTCGTTCATTCCTCCCTCTCTTCTCGCGACCGGTTTCATCCGTTTATGCTCTTTCGCTCTTTTTCGTTGGTGGCTCGTCCAGAATTCTAGACCGAAGGACGACGACGTCGATGCCGGAACACAGTGGGGAAAAGGTTTTTCCATAGCGGTTCCTGCAGGATCGTGGCATCCCTATGGGAGGGGCAAGAGATGGTTGAGGCTAGTAAGGGGATCGGTGGGAGAGTTAGAGGGGGCAAGTAGTGAAACAGCTGGTACGTACTGGCGACAGCTCGCCCGTCACTAACTCAACCTGGATACACACGCGCCATGTGCGCCAAATACAAACTTCATTGATGTTGGGTGAAAAGAACAGGGTGAGACTTTATCCCCTCTTGTCCGACGTTTCATTTTTTTTTGTTGGATCTCTCTTCCCAACTTATTTCGCCTCGACGGTTCTTTTCGGGGGAAACTGATTTTTCAAAATAATCGATTATTGACGTTTTCTATTAATTCTTTCGTATGGAGTCTCCGGCTGATATCCGATGAACGTTGGGTCGTTGCCGTTTATAGCGCTGTGTATTTCGATGAGCGAAAAGGAGGGTGCTCGGGTAGGGCAATTAATTGAAAATTTGATTATCCTATGGTAATCCTTCACGCAATTGAATGAACAGTAATTGGTTATCTAGATACACGAGGGATCAATAAATTATAAACAAATTACAATGTACGTATAAACGATAAAATGAAAAACAAAACGTATTTATAACGCAACGAAGTGGAGAGGTTAAGCTACTTTGACGATAAAAAAAGCAGGCTTATTTTAAAAACATCACATATCGGACGAATAAGTGGAGCGGTCATGTAAGTTCGTTTCCACGATTCGTATGTCAACTGATCGAATTATGGATCGAATTTTGCATAAAAATATGAATTATTAAAGCGGTTATCAGCAGCTATATAAGTTCGTGATTGATTCTAAATATGATTGGGTTTAATTGCGTACTTGATTTCGAGTGGGAAGGCAGGCGAGGGAATCAGAACGAATGTTCATCTCGAAGTAGAAATGGTCGTTGCACGCGATTCGATAAAAAATCGCGGAAGAGGGGAAACGTTTCGACGGGTTTTCATGCCTTAAAATTAGATCAGGTATGGAGAGAAAGGGACAGATGTTTATGGATAAGTACACGTGCACATGTACCAGGAGAGATAAAAGGGAGAGAGAGAGTTTACGTGAGGGCACAGTGGAAAGGAATCTACAAAAAGAGGTGGAGAAAAAACGCAACCAGAAAGGAAGACGATAAAAAGAAGTTTAGCCCTGAAGAAGACACGTTTTGTTGAGTTTTCTTTTCTTGACCAACGTGCGCGCCCTCTCAGTCTGAAAAACGTTGCCCTCCAATATGCACGTGTATGTATGAATGTGTGTATGTGTGTGTGGTCTCTGAAAAGGTGTGGAGACCAAGTAGAGAGACCCTCGAAGTTTCTACGAGACTTTCCACAGGATATGGCAAAAAGGAGTTCATACCTCGAGTCTCTCGCGATTTTTGTTTCCTCACTCAGTCTCTATGCTACCCCTCTTTCCTTTTCTCTCTCTCTCTCTGTCTCTCTTTCTCTTTTTCTTTCTTTTCATTTTTACGGTGAAGTACGGGATACTAAAGTAGATCCAAGCTCGCAATGTATATACTCATAAACAGTAGACGAGGAAACTTGCGTTGTCTTTTTATTACATGCTTCGATATTTTTGGATTTGCAGTGCATTTTTATTTTGTTTCTTAAAATTGTTAAAGAACATTTTTTTGGATTCTCGGTAATAAATAATAAAAGAACCATTTATTGGCCAATAAATTTGTTTTTTTCAAATATTTATTTTTGCAAATAAAATTACGGATTTTGTAAGGTTTCTTCTGAAATAACAATTCTTTTTTAGGGGAGCCAGAGATTTTTCTATTTTTTCAAAGCTTTTTACTGACCACAACGACTCTCGCGGAGACGAGAAAAGTGATTTTTACTTTTGTTTTCTTAAGAATAAACAACTATTATTACTTTTTTCTACAAGGCAATAAGTTATATGCTTTTTTTTAATAAACAAATTTTGCAATATTCCGAATAACGTATGAAATTTCGCTGGCTTTTTTTTTTGCGAATGGGCAGATTTTTCAATCGTTGAAATAAAATCAATTAAATTGAACATAAAAAAAAGTCAAATTTCCGACATTTTCCGAACGTTTTCAATTCAGGATCAACAAATTTCAGTTTTTTAACACAGTAATAAATTCAGAATTTTTCCAATCGTACTTTGTAATTAAAGACTGAACCTACCTAAAAAATTGTTTTTTCACAAAGTGACATATTTTTTATATTTTCGTGCCTTTTTTGCCGGCTGTTTTACTCGTTTCATCAAACAGTGTTGATGTCATCCGGAAACGACTTCATTCCTTCGAATATTTCAATTAGTTGGGAATAATTTTCGCATTTTTATTAGCATCACCTGTTGTTCCAGCGGAATAAAAAATTTTATCCGGCGTCGTCTGATCCGTTTTATGGATACTGCGAATCTCTAGATTTTCTCAACATCTTCGCGCTGGGTCGTTGTGTAAGTCGAATCACAGAGGAGAGCTCGAAACACGAGGAAAACACAGGACCATTCACGGGGACTGTGTCCAGCGGTGTATTATTTCGTTTCTACCAGTCCTTTAATTACTCGCCAGTTCGCATTTTCTCGAATCCATTTTACGGGAGTCCTTTTTCCTCTAAAATAGATTCGCCTCTATCATTTCATACGAATTCGAAGACAAAACGAATTTTTACATCCAAGCTGACGACATTCGTTTCGAAGACACAAAAGCATTTTTGCGTTTTTTTTTCCCGCTTCAATTACGGAAAATATTTCAGAGTATATTCTGTAAATTGAAGAGCAGGGGGGTTGTCTTTAGGCGAGGAAAAGCTTTCGGATTTTCATGATTTTTTTTTCGAAGGGTAGATACTCTCTCAATTTTTGAGCTTTGAGGTATATTTCATTAGTACTGTAGGCTGTTATATGTTATTTTTCAAAAAAAAATTTTTTATGATTCAGTAATGGCACAGTCTTTTAAGCGAATTGAGGTTGTCAGATGGCGCGACCTGTAACGTCGAAGGATTAACTCGAAATTTCACAAAAATCTTGATTTCATTAGGGGAACATATCTATCCCTGGAACTTTCAAAAAGTCGATTTTTCATATTCTTATTTTTCATTATTTCAATAATATTTAAAAAAAAACTAAAAAATGCACAATGTCCAAAACGTAAGCCAATTAATGTGGGCGGTCATCGAGTTGGGACGGCCCATTATGAATGTGGCAAAAAAGACGCTAACTATTTTAAACTGGCCAGGATACATTTTATTTAAGCCAGTAAGAAAGGTGGAATAGCAAAAAGATTAGAAAACACGATGAGGTATATCCAATTTCCAGAGGCAGAAGGAGTCCAGTACGAAGCTGGGATGGGAAAGTATGCTCGCGATATATGTACTCTAAACTTTGAACGCGTTTTCTCGAAACTATGTTCTTCGAGACTGTCGGTACGATAACTCCGCCAATTTGCAATATTTTGCTCTTTAAAAAAATATAGATAATTACTTTCTCTACAATCTAACGAGAGGGTTTTTTTCATTTTTTTAATCAGATAATGTTTTGTGAATTTTTAAACAGTTATTTTTTAGATAAAAACCCTATCTAAAACTTTGTATCACTCTCCTTTTTTCATTAAAAAAAAACAATTTCCTCTATGAAACTATAACTAACACATCATATTACAAGAGTTTTACCATGAACCGGTAAAAATCACAACGTATACATAAGGGTTCGATGGATGGCGAGTTTTCCATCGTGATGCTTCGTCTGATTTACTCCTCGTCTATTATTACGAATCAACCATCCAAAATCATAAAAATCCAAATTATATTCAATATTCTCTATTACTATTACAATGTAAAAAAGATATGCAAAAGATAATTAAACATAGGTGGCGAAACAACAAAAATTGATGAAAAGGATGATACACTACTTTATAATACTTTATTATAAACTACTATATTCATAATACTAATTAAATTCATATAATACATATAAAAAGTAAAGGTAAAGAAACACCAAAAATTGAGTGTAAAGATCTAATAACAGAAACTATAATATTATAAAGTAAATTCCAATACGAAAACAACGATTGCTATCAGCAGTAAGCCCTCACAGAGGGGTTTGTGCTGATCGTTTCTTCCTTTTCGTTCTCTGGCAATTTCCGTGGTAAAATTTCGTTTAGCACTGGAAGCATTTTCCAGATTTAGATTTTTGATCGTTTTGCGTATATAGTTTAAATCTTTTACCGACCGGCACATGTTCATACCGATACCTGAGTACTTTCATCGAAAATCGAAGGCCTTCGACACGTATACGCATCCGGTGTGGTGGCGCGCCCTCGTGGAGTCGTGCTCGACTATTCGTACAAACGTGCGTCTCGAGGGGGCGCTCGCCTCGTTCGAGAATGGGGTAATGTGGCTGTGTCGCACGTGTGTGCCCTAGTCGACCGGAAGCTTGATGGTTTATAGCAGTTATTACTATCGCCCGTGGGGGCAATCGGTGATTTTTCCGAATGGCGAGGTGGAAAGAGTCGGAGGGTCGTGAAACAGTGAGAGGGAGACAGAGAGAGAGAGAGAGAGAGAGAGAGAGAGAGAGAGAAATAAAGGGGTAACGAAGGTAAGAAGAAGCGAAGGAGAGCAGGGAATAAGAGTTGAACGACAAAGTTGTAGTTTTCGTCCAGAATCGAGTTGTCGTTTAGTCGTTGTCGTCGTTCGCCGGATACGAGAGTGTATACTCTTCGATTACCGTTTTCAACGATCCACGTCGTACAATACATACTCGTTATATATAGAAATATAAATATAAATAAATGTAGCGGGTGGGCCACTAGAAATAAAAAGAGCAAAAACTCCAGCAAATATTGATTTTACAAAAAAGAATAATCCGAGAAATTCAAGACATTTTTCAAGAGCGTTAGAACGCCAATTCTGCCAGTAGCTTTATTTGTCGAAAGAGTTCAGCCTGTTCTTTTGTTTTTCGGAACAACGATAACGAGGTATCGACGTATCGAGATTCACGGATGATTCGTTAAACCAATGAGCCGTCGAAATCTTTAAACAATCTTGATAGATCAAATAATTATTGATCTCCACACTGGGAACCACTGACCAGTCGAAAGCGTGATGATACGTCAACGTAATCATCCTTAGGGACATTGTGGACGATCTTGATGTTGCAAATCAATGGCTAATAGAAACCTTTAGATGAAACGTCAAATTAATTAATTCTACGAGGGACATTGAAACAACCGGAATACCTCAAAGCCATCAGGCGAAACCCTCGAACTATCTTGACACGTCGAACCAATAACCACTCGAATCCTTGGAATACCGTGTCAATGATCCGTCAAGACTTTGGGCTGATCTTGCTGATCTTGCCACAAGAGAAAATGATCAAAATGCAAAGTACCTCGGAGCGATCGACGGCCCTGGTATTTCCACAGAAGAATGATCTTCAAGTTCGATCATTAGATCGAAAGGCTATTCATATTTTGCATAGCTTTATTCTTTGTACGTTGCATTCTTGGGAGACGAGTTTTTGGTAACTCACCCTGTATATTGATGCACACACATACACATATACAGGGTATCTCAGAACTCAACGTCAAGCCGAAACGGGGTGACAGGATTGATTGTAACCATCAAGAGAAAAGTCAGAAAAAAATCTATCCCATGCAGTTTGAAAATTATGGGCATTCAAGAAAAACCTAGAAATGTGGTCAAACTGTAACCATTTTTCGGTTATTGTGGTTAATTTTTATTATTTTTGTTCATTTAAACTTTGGAACCGTAACCCTAAATAACATTTCTAGAATCACAGTCAAAAATAAATTCATAGTTTAACCAATAGTCCTAATTCTAGAAAACTTGGGGCAATTGTGTCATTATTTTTGACTGTGGTTCTAGAAATGTTATTTAGGGTTACGGTTTCAAAGTTAAAATGAACAAAAATAATAAAAATTAACCACAATAACCGAAAAATGGTTACAGTTTGACCAAATTTCTAGGGTTTTCTTAAATGCCCATAATTTTCAAACTGCATGGGATAGATTTTTTTTCTGATTTTTCTCATGATGGTTACAATCAATCTTGTCACACCGTTTTGGCTTGACGTTGAGTTCTGGGACACCCTGTATGTATATGTATGTATTTTTACAGCAATGAACCGAAGCATCTTGCCCCTCGCATCACTGTGAATCGTTCCTCTCTTTCTTTCTCTCCTGAATACCTGTATCGAATTTGTCGTAACCCAATTTCCATCCAGCGGGGAAAACCGACTCAGCATTTTTCCATGCACGTATACCCACACGTCTGTGTGACTAAAGAGCACCCGGAAAAAAAGGAAAAAAGAAAAACGGTATGAAAAAATAGGTGAAAGGATGAGGACGATGTGCAGCGAGCTTTTGGACATGAAATTCGGTTAGTTGAGGTGGCCACCCACGCAAGAGGTGCCTCTGTATCGAGATAATAAAAAAAAAATGGTGGAGGAGTTTTCACAGACTGGCGACATTGTCACGCGTCTGCTGGCTGAACGAGGAGGCGAGCGAGTTACGCTCCCTTATATTTGCCGGAGTTTGTATGGTCCGGCACGAGGCGGACGATTTTGTGAGTCAATTTTGCTGTGCTTTTCATCGAAATTTCTCGAGACGCGTTTCCCATAGCTTATATTCCTGGGCGATACATACGCGATCGACTACTTCCTCTTTTCGGCTTCCCGTCTTTTCAGCCTTCGTTTCGTGTCTCGTGTGTGCTGCCTCTCAATGGGCCCTGTTAACCGAGCTCTTCTTGTAGGCAAATTATCGAATACAGATTCATGTTTGGGTTCGAGGGATGGAAATTAAACGAAAAAAAAATGACGCGTCGATCGAAACGACTAATTCAAAATAAATTCTGGGGAAAAGTGATGTCTCGATAGATCGATCCATTTTTGCAAAGTTTTGAAGGTTTTCTCGCGTTTTCTTTATTTATAAATGAAGTCATGGTTTTTTACGTTCCTTTTCACGTCGTTGTATCATATAATGTTTGGGGTATCGATGAAAAAATGTTACTCATTTTTATTTATTTTCTAATAGTAAAAATAAATACTATAGAATTGTTTTTTATTTCAAGCGTTAATAGATATAACACATCGATTTTTTTTTTCGTTCAATTCCACGAACTCACAGCTTGATAAATTATCAACGTTATTGTTTCCTTCGCTCGAATGCGATGAATATTATTTAACGGTTAATTTAAAACCGTATCAGGCTACGGACATCAGAACTAAACTATTTCATCGCATTTATAAATTTATGACTCGAATCGATTTTTTTTTATGTTAGTAGGAACGAAAAAAAAATTACTACATCCAACTCAACGAAACCGAAAAAAAAAAATAAAACGTGAGAGATGTATAGATCGTGGATATAACTATTTTCAACGTATTAACAAAAACTCTCACACGTCAAATAGAAAATAGATATGCGAATGAAAAAAAAAGATTGTTATAATTTTTTAACCGAATTGTTTGGAGGTTTTATTTATTTTTTTATCAATTTGTGGTGCATTCAATTTTCTTGCAACTTTTTTGCACTCTCTCTCTCTCTCTATATATATATATATATATATCCATATACACACACTCTTCACAAAGGAAACTGACGTGCCCATGACGATGGACGAAACTCTCCCGGGACGATAATATTAAAGCTATCTAGCGCGCGCAAGTCTATGTATATATATATATATTTATTTATTTATTGCGGTCCAGCGCTGGGAAAAGCGGCAACTTTAAAGAGGGACAGAGGGAAACGGCGAGAAAGAGAGAGAAAGAGATCGAGAGAGAAATAGAAGAAGAGAGAGAGAGAGAGAGAAAGAGATCCAGCGCGGTTGGGAAGGTGCACGGCACGTTATCGCATCTCCGGACTCCTAATTGCAGAGAGACCGGTGAGTAATTTTGCAAGCGGCCGAAACGAATGGAAGGCGTATGGAAAACGAAGAAAAAAAATTGCGAAGGCGAAAAAAAAGAAGGGGGAACGAAATTAAAAATAGGAGAGTACTGGTCTAGCGACTTGTATATTTCTAGAAGTGTATAAGCTGAAGTGGATATCTCGAATTGTTGAGGAGGGCGGGTCCGGGGAGGAGGCTGGGGGTGAGTGGATGTTGCGAGCTAGTGGATATGAAGAGCGATCCGAGGAGTTACCTTTCCGATGCAGCGAGGTGGATAATCGTTTTTTTTCAATTTTATTTATTTTTATTGCCGAGGATACATTTGATACAAATCCCTCACGCTCTTCCTCATAATATTTTTTCCACCTTTCCGAGCAGCAGATATGGAAGATTAAATCGAATGGATTTGAAGATGAGTTCAAAGCCTGTAATGAAACATCGTATCGTTTATTCGTAACGTGTTTTTCAACCAATTGTCTGCACTCATCTAGGAGAGCAATAGTTAGCAGAATGATTAAATTAGAGACATTTTTTTGCAGTTTTTAATCTTGTTTGAAAACGGGGTATATTAAAAACAAACTTTTTTATTCAAACGATCTTTTTTTCTCTTTCACTAATAATAAACTATGTTTTTTTTATTTAGTTACTTATTTCTTTCACATTTTTTGCCTTTTTTCTGTCTTTCACACACTAAATTCTTCAATCTGGTCATTGTTGCGAATTTTTAAATATTGAATATAAATATGTATGCAATGTTTAGTCGTACATTGTTTATATTACTGTACGTTTTTTTATTTCAATCTTTTCGTCGTTTATATATCCTGCAAATTGTTGGAAAGTGTTAAATATCGTATTAATATTATTTCAATGCATACAATGTCTATTCGTATTTACATATTTTGTATTATTGTTCCTTCGTGTACCCTTTTAGGATTTTTACGGCTCTATAGTTTATAAATTTCAAACGCCGTATATCAGCCTTAAAAAAAAAACGAAAACGAGAAAAGTTTGAAAGTTTTTCAAAAACAAAATTACAATTTTCAACAACGAAATCGAGGGCGAATGTTGGTTCCCAATTAAAATTTATGAAGATATTAAAAAAAAAATAATTTCTAAAGATATTCGTTATTACTTGGATCGTTTCCATTCTTTCGTTTTTCGGTTTATAAAAGTGGACGCCGCGACGAGAATTTTCGTTTAGTTTTCGGAGTCGAAAATTTTTTTCAAAGAAATATATGTGCACGAGTGTGCATGACTAGTTGGTGTGTACAAACATACAGAAATTCGTGAAGAGTCTGAATTTCTCTTGGCGGAGTTTGCTCGTCAGATATCTCGCGGTTGCTTCACCGCAAAAGTGGAGTTTGCGCGTTTCTCCTGTTTCTCTCGCCCTCCTACTTTGGGCTCCTACATTCCACGTTGAGGAACACGAACGATAGGGCGAGCATAGTGGAGGATCAGGATCGTCGCGAACAGTTTACCGGCGTCAACCGGTGGAGACGGTTGCTCACCACGAGGCACCGGAAGTCAGTCGATGCGAAGCCGGTATCGGCAGAGTTTGTGCGTCAAAAATCTCTCGTGTGTCACGTGCGCGGGTAGACAACCATAGAATTGACGACGAAACTTTCGATCGTCCCACTATCGAAACGAGCAAATGTGATACGAACGAACGTATGATAAAGAGATTAACGATCGAGACGAATATGTATTTTTCGTCGTTATTTTCGATTTTCCTCTTCGCCTCTTCCTCGTCGTCGTATTATTTTTCTTCTTCCTCTTCGTGGTCGTCGTCTTCTCGTTCCTCGTCTCGAGCACGATCTACCCACGTGAGTTTTTTTTTTATTTAACGAATATCCGGAAAATTACGAAGATTGTGCACAAGGATCGTCACGTTTTCGAGAGATTTTTTCCGTTGGATGAAAAGCCCCTTTTTTTCGTTGTATTTTTCATTTTTATTTTATTTTACTCATTTTTTTACTTTTTTTTCGTGTTAATTTTCGTGCCTGACAAAATCGGACCGGAAACGCGAAAACGTGACAATGCTTGTTGGTTTACTGTTGCAATGACTTTTGATTCAATATTTTTTCCAATGTTTTGTTTTAGATAATCATAATGAATTGAAATTTACATCTAAGTTTAAAATAAAAAATTATAAGGAGATTTGTTTCTGCTTGTCCACCTTATAAGTGGAAGGAAAAGATGAGAGTACACTTGTTCTTATTTTTATTCTCTCATTAATGAAATAATAAAAATATGTGTAAAACGTATAAAATTAGTAATACAAAAGTGAACAAAAAAAAAAACTATTGGAATAATTCTGAACATGCGTATTTTCCTCGAGTTTTCTTTGCCCCCCTCGTACGTAAATTGATACAATAAAAAAATTTCGTTCTCGAAATCATTCATAGTTAATCGATATTTGATAATTCGTTATCTGTTTTTTCTTTAGTGATAAAAATTGTTCCTTGGTTCCCTCTCTCTATCAATATATCTCCCGCTCCCTTTCTGCCATTAAAAGTACGGTTATCAAATCGTAATTAATTATAGCAGCGATGTAAGAAAAGCTGGCGTCAAAAACGCGACAATGGAATTAATTATCGCGATCTTTTCTTATCCGACACGCAAGTCGAGAGGCTTATATAGAGGGAAATTAATCATCGCGAGCTCCGAGCGTTCTTTTTTTCGTATTCTTTTTACCTCCGGCACCCCACTTGCGATGAGCCGTCACTTTTATATTTATGTAACTCGATCTGTTCAAGTTATGATCGTTACGTGCGGTTGTTACGGATTCATTTGTTGCGCCGAATAATATAATGTATATGGAGTCCATATATAGAGAGGGATCGGTAAAAGCATTGGGGAAGGCCGATGAGCCTGCGATCCGACAGAGAGTATTGCAAAAAGCAAAGGGGAGAGAGACGAAGATCGAGGGTGATGATGATGATAATAAATTTATTATGACTTAGTTCAAAACTTTCGGGCAATTTAGGAATTACAAAATAAAATACAATCTAAAATATTACAAAATAATAATTAAAATGACCAACAAAAAATACAAAAAAAACGCAATAATGAACCAAAAAACGCAAAATTAATTTAAAAAAACCCAAAAATGAACCAAAAAATACAATGTAAATAAAAAAATGCAATATCAACCAAAAACGCATTGTGAATGAAAATGCAAAAAGAAATCTGTGTTTGGGGCGGGGCGGGGAGGGAGGAGGGGGAGCTTATGGTAGAGAAGAACTATTTAAAATCATATTTACATAATTACTTTTATTAGATTTAATAACCATAATAAATCTAGTATAAAATATACGTTATCTGAATTAAAAAGTTCGATAGGTTGAATCGTGAAATATTCTTACGAATTCCGATACGAATATTCAGGATTTTTTAATTACGTTTCCGAGCACTGATCGGTACAGATCAGTACTCGGAAGCGTAATTACGTAACGGTATAGTTCAGGCTCAGAAAAAAATTGAAAACGAGTGAAGAATAATACACATTTTTCTATCTATATAAGATAACAATGATAATGATAATATTAACGACGCCAAATCCGATAATAATAGAATTTTAAAAGCATTATGCATACTAAACGATAGCGAGGACACCAGTAATACTAAAAATGGGGATGAAACAAATAATAATAATGACAATAGTAATAATAATATTAATAATTCGAAAAATACTAATGATTCTTGCAATACGAATAATTAATACCAGGGTATCAATCGATATAGTAATACTAGATATTATTGCAAAAGAACTAGGTGTGGCATAATCCTTATCTTTATGGCTATAATAATAATGAATAAATCGATAAAAACGGAATAATGAATTGATATTAATATAAATAATGAATCAGTTATACATATATCATAATAACGATACGAATGATAATAACAATAATGATAACAATTATCGGTATTTCCTTGACTAATACGACCGGACTCCGATTCATTCAATCAGTCATTTATATTCCGTAAGAATTTTACAGAATTAAAAAATAATAATGTTACAAGCTATGCAACATTTATTAATCGTTGTCGCGTGATTAACAAACGGACAGAATATGAAATATTTAATGTTCATTAGGATACATGGTCACGAGTTTTCCTTTTTTCATTACAAGCCCATAATTTTATTTTGATATAGGTTAGAAATCTAAAAGTAGGAGTACGATGTATATTCGAAGATTTTTAATCTGAGGAACTTTTTTTTCTTCTCGTTATATTTACGTTTTCGATTTCTTTTATTTTTTAAAACATTCTAGGATTCGTATGCACGTTTGCTGAGTTGGAAGTTTGCCAATCATTGGGAACGAATCATTTTCTCGAGAATATTTCGCAGGATAAAAAATTTGGAAAATCACGTTAAGATTTTTTAGAGCTAGTTTTTGATTCGTCTTTTCTTAATGATAAGGGATGACTGCACGTGGCTTGCTTCTCTTCCTTTCTCTCTCTCTCTCCCTCTCAAAGTCTCGTTTCACGATCGCGTGTGAAACGATCGTGATTTTCCGGTCCGGGCAAGCAACGCGTACACACGTGCTTAATTCATCTTCTTCGCAACGATCAGAATCCTGATTAGAAATTCGAGCTTTTTTTTTCTGGTAACTTTCACTTTTCGACCACCATTCACACGTATAATTGAATATCAAGCTCGACGTTCTTTTTTTAGCTCGGAAAACGGTAGTTGAATTTTCAACTCTTCTGAGTCTTTTCGGAGCGTAAATTTTTCTTTTCTTTTTTCTCTTTTACGGCCAGTTCCGTTTCTTCGTACTTTGCGTTGCGAGCTTTCATGACCCTTGGTATTTTCATCGTTGGTACTTTTGCGTCTCTGCTCAAAGAGCGAGAGAGAGAAAGAGGGAAAGAAGGAAGAGAAAGTGGAGAAAAAGTAGTTGCGTTACTCATCCGAAGGGATGGATGAGGTTTTGAGGTCCACTATTAGCGTTATGCTGACGATATATATATATGTAACCGGCGGAAAGTTTCATGTTCATTTTAAACGCAACGAGGAAAATGCATTTTCTTGATTGCTCGGATTTATAGGGGTGTTAAGAATTAGGATGAATCGAGAGTTCAAGTGTCGTATAAATAAATAATTATTTGAATGTTTATATAACAAGTATGTGCACAGAGTGGATCATTTAACGTGACTTACCCAAATATCTTCGTTTAAGGGCATGACGAACATCGACATAACCTCACAAATTTTCAAAATCCGTTTTCTCGGCGTCGATTAAGTTTACGGCAAAAAATCGAGCATCAGACTTTGTTGAATTGATAGAGACAGAAATAGACGCTTGAATTTTACGATAAAAATCTTTCGTCCTTGAGAAATAGCGATTTAAAAATTTCGACTATCTCTCTCGCACTCGTGTGTCACGTGGTACGTCTTCGACATGTCCTTAAAACAATGAAAACAGAATTTCAAGAGGTAACTTGATTTATTTCAAAGGACTCGTGCAGTGGTTAAAAATTCGTCCTAGCCAAGGTCATCATTTTTGCGTTTTCAAAGTCATTAATGGTTTTTTGAATCAGAACACTTTTTTTTAGTAAAACGTTGTAGAGGATATTCAGACGAATCCAATGACCTATGACATTGACCTTGATATAACCTTGAATTGATTTATCACAAAAATAGTTTAGTGACAAATCATAATGACCTTAACCTGATTTATCAGCAAAATATTTTGGTGGAAAATAATTTGAAAGTTATGATGCCATGGGTCGTTGAATTCGTTTAAACATCATCTATAAATTCTTCAGTTTACCTTGAATTGTTTAGTTTCAATTGGAATTTCCTTGGTTTCCTGAATTTGAAATTCAAGAAGCCTCGAAAGACAGACGATTTTTTTTAATTTCGAAAGTAGCCTAAACTTTTGAAGGGATGCAGTAACCGTTCTATCCTTAACCCACACATGCCCAAAAAGTGCACTATTTACGTACAAATAATTCCAACAATTAAAATGATAATACGGTTAGACTCAGAAATAATATTTCCTGAAAGTGCTCTTGGATCGTTATTTTTCCCGCCTCATTAAAGAGCTCGTGCTACTGCGTCGTACAGAAAAAGAGGCTGAATCTTTTATTTGAGTTTCGTGTCGTTTGGGTCGAGTGAAAAGTGGCATACGCGGCTGGACAAACAGAGAAAGGGCCGAGGCGCGATATGAGCTTGTACTATAAGATGTTCCTCTCTCTCTCTCTTTCTCTCACTTCCTCTCCCCCACTGTCCGTCGTTTTCTGCAGTAACTTTTTATTGTCACTGGTGCAGGGCCAAACGAAGACGATGCGAAGTGCACGATGGCATTAAGTACGTTTGTCTGTCCCTCTCTCCCTCTCGCTGTCTCTTTCCGCTACGAGAATATCCAAGGAATGCAATGGAAAGGAAAATGAGAGCGAGAGAGAGAGAGAGAGAGAGAGAGAGAGAGAGAGGAAGAGGACTAGGCTCGGAATTGATAACATAAATATTGTGGCGGACGGTGGCCGCAATTTATGGCCATTGTAATGACCCTTAATGTTCGCGAGTAGTTTGGCTACGAAGAACGGCCTTGCCTCCTTTCCTCCCTGTGTCTCTTCGCTTCGTCTTTTGCAATGTCTCGTTCTCTCCTTCTGTCTCTTACTTTTTTGCTTTAGGAAATTTTCTCTCTCTCTTTCTCTCTCTTTTTCTTCACCCCCATTGGGAGGATCCAACCTCTATTCCCTTCCCCTCCTCTCCCTACGTTTATTTCTGTCCTCCACTGCCCCCCCCCCCAGCACTTGTCGTCTTAAATCTCCACTCTTTCTCGACCCGTCTCTCACCTTTTTTTTCTTCAAAACTTCCTCTCGATTTTACCGTGGAATTTTCGAGCGTCTCGTCCTCGTATTTCTCACGCATATCCCGAACGTCACTATTCTTTTCTCTTCGTTTTTTTTTTTTATTATTGGTTTCTTCCTCACGCGCTCTTTCGCGCTTTTTACCTTTTCCGCCTTACCACTTTATCATCCCTATCAGTACACCACCTGTTAACCTAACCCCCCGTTACGTCCATAGCCGACTTAAGCCACACTTTATCGCGTTTGCCGAGGGCACGGGGAAACTGTGGTAAACCCGTGCCGGTATGGCTCAGTATTCTTTTGACTCTATGGTGCACGGCTTGCGGTCACCGTACTTAATATCAACCTCTCGCAAGGCTGTTTATTCTTTCGACAACTGAGTTTTATCGGAGTTCGTTCATAGTGATTTTTAATTCATGAGTACCCAGAAATAAATAATAATATTTATTTATAATGAATAATTAAAAAGAATACGAAAAATAATTATTTTTATTTTTTTTCGAGACTTGAAGCTATCTCCATCTATCTATCATTCTACCAGGTACAATTCTACCTGATAGTGCGATGATTTTTAATTCATGAGTACCTAGAAATAAATAATAATATTTATTTATAATAACTAATTAAAAATAATAAGAAAAATAATAATTTTTTTTTTCGAGATTTGAAGCTATCTCCATCTATCTCTATCTTCATCTAGATTGTACAGAAAAATCGAACTGGCCGTTTTTACAAAGTGAAGAAAAAAAAAAAAATTCGTACATGTCGATGAAAAGGAAATAAAAAAAAACAATCGTTCGATCAAAGATGAGGATTTAAGATAAAAGGGATTTGATCGCTGTCCGATTGATTCGCAATTTAATCTTCAATCGAATTGATGAGAGTTTCGATAATTGTAACGGAGTGCATGTATCGGGCTTGTATAGAGAGAGGGAGAGAGAGAGAGTGATCAATGAGGGGACGGGAAAGGGGCTCGGAGTTTCTCTTGCGCTTGGGGCGATCGCAAATACCGCAAAGGATTCTCCGGTTCTCGCGCGTCCTGTCCGCCGTACTCGTCGAGTTGTCGCGTGGTCGGACCCCGGTGAACCGCGGGCTATACCTTTTAGGTCGCCACGGCTTTGCTATCCCGAGTTTCCTTGCCCCATAAATCGAGAGCTCTGTTTTCTTCGCTATCTCGTTCTCTCTCGCTCTTTCGAGGATTTCTCATCGTTTCTCACCTCTGATTGTTATTGCCCTTTTTCGCTTATTATTATTCATCATTGTTAATTATGATTTAGTAATAAAATGATGATTTTGCGTGTAAAATTTTTATTGATTTTTGTTTATACATTTTGTTTACATCTTCATAGAGCTCGTATAATTGATATTATTTTCCAATATTGTTTGCTTTTGTTTATAGTTTTATATAGTTGATTTCGTAGAAAACATATTTTTCTACTTTTCAGTACATCAAATAAAAGATTCTTTTAAAACATTGTTCGTTAAATATACTATATATAAATTAATTATATAAATATTTCCAACGTCATTTTCCAATGAATTATTTTACACTTTTTATAATTTAATTGATTTTTTACAGTAAAAGATGAACTATTTTAAGGATATTATTTTTGCAGTTGAATCATGCATTATCACCTTTAAATAAATTTTCGCAAAAATGTACTGTTCTAAGCAGTCGAAAAATTGGTGAAACTTTGCAAAATCGGACCTTGACAAGTTTCACCCCAATAGGATTTCACTTTCCAAAGTTCATTCGTCCAACGTTACAAAAATATATTGCAATAATATTTAAATATTTATTTAATGAGAATAATATAATTTTAATGATAAAAAGAATTTGACAGCTATTTATGTTCCTTTAAGTAGCCTACTTACCTTGCTAGTAGGGGGAGAGTTTAATGATTTCAGTTATTTGACTACCCTGTATAATTCATTGACAATTGTATTACACCTACTATTATTTGTTTATCATTCATTTCTTCATCGTTTTCATTCATTTTTATTTCTTTTCACGAAATTACCAAAAACTTTTAGTAATTTTCAGGTGTGATAAAAAAACGTAATCTAATCTGATCTAACGTCACTCCACCCTATTATTGTCATACCGTTTTATCTCTCCCCTCTCGTCAACCCCCATCTTTGTTCCTTTCTCCCTTATTCTCGCTTTCTGTCAGTTCGTTTGTCCGGTTCGCATGTCAGCTGTGCACTTTCGACTCTCTCTGGTCTCTTGCACCCCCTGCTACCTTCGTCCTTTTCCTTTTCTGTTATCATTCCCCTTTCGCCTACTTTTGGTGAACGGGGTTCGAGGAAAGTAAATATGTCATGGCTGGCGATAAAGATATCATTCCAATTCTATCATCGGGGGTGAAACCTTAAAAAAAAGAGGGTGAGGATTCAGACAGGAAGAAGTGAAAAAAGGGAGAATCAAAAAGTGCTCGCTTGAAATTTGATGTACGAACTTTTTTTTTGTACGACGACTAAAATGACGTCTGCCAGTTTTTTCCTTTTTTTACTGCAACGCGATCCGTGGCTCGCTTCTGAAATTCTCGGCAGACTCACGGACGGAATAAATTAACGCTTCGTCGTAATTAGATGATTTTTTGAGCATCTTGGACTACTGAAGAGACGGCGGGCAAATGTGGGAGAATTAAAAAAAAACAGAATTCCCCCCTCCCTTTGTCTTTATTTTCTCGAGAAAGAGAGAGAAAGAGAGTTTTTTTATTCAATTTTGTATTATGCAGTAACCTTCATCCTCATACAATTTTGTGTGATCTTCCATTTGATTTGTGTAAATGGGTATCGGATGCCAGTCTGGATCATTTGTAATTTGGTCTAACCTAATTTAATGTCCCGCTCTTTCTGTGTTACTCCCTCTTTCTCTCTCTCTGAATTAATCATCCTCGATTACTGAATGTTTAATTAATTGATATTATTTAATTATCTTCGCCGTGATTTATTATATATATTTAATTGCAAGCTCAATTTGCAAGTCATTTCAAAATTGTCATTTAAAGAAGAAACTCGTAAAAGTCGTAAGCTCTTATTCTGAACATCGAGAAAGAAAAGAAAAAAACGTATTTTCTATCTAATCCGATAAATGTGCTGATCGAAATAGTTCACACAAAAAAAAAATATAGAAAGCTTTTCACCTTCCGTACTATTTTTAAAAATCACGCTTGCTGTAAATAAAAAAAAAAGAAAGAAAAACGAAATAAATAAATGCAACGCGCTGATACTCCACAAAAATGGTGTTGAACTTTTGAAGGTATCGTAAAACGTGGTTAGAATGTGAAAAAAAAACGACGTTGCTCCGGTACACAAGAAAAATGTAATTCAGTGTCGCTTTTGGGTGAGGCGAAAGTGGCGGTGGTGCTCTCGAGGGAACGAGGGAAAGCGACGGCAAGGGTTGTGCAGCAAGGGAAAATTGTAGTTAGTGTATACATACGCTGGGATGAGACGGGGGAAACTTGCGCGCCAGATGTAGAGTTTTAACGGGACTGGCGGAAAAGAGAGAGAGAGAGAGAGAGAGAGAGAAAGACGGATATAAATATATATATATGTTGACAGGACATTCCGAAACTGTTACATCTATGTAATGGTCGCTATCAGTACATATACTTCTTTCGAGGACGGGGCGCGAAATGAAATGTCTTCTAAATCACGTTCACCTATCACATGCATACTTTCACGTGTACATTTACAGGGTGACGCGAAAAGTGACAACCGCACTTTTTTTACTTCTTAAAAAAAAATCTTTAAAATTTTAATCGAGTTTTTCTGTACTGCTTGAATTTTTCAAATATTTCATTCATTTTACCAAATTTCGTCACCAATGGAAATTGAATTTTTTATTGGATTATGAATAAACATATTGATAGTTGAAATAGATAATGAAGCTAGTGTTGAAATTTCAAAAATAACCCATCCAATACCGAACAATTTTTAATTTTTTATTTCAATATATTGCTAGAAATCTACTGAATTAGAGTTTTTAATATGCATACAAAAATATCGAAATGGTGGAAAAAAATTAAGAAAGAAAATTGCTTTTTTTCACTGCTTTTAGCAATAAAAAATAGTAAAAGTCGAGATTTTTTAATAATTCTAGTTTAGTCGCTTTCATTTACGACAAAAATGTTTAATTGTTGAGAAATCGGGGTTTAAAAAATTTGGACTACGTCTCTCGCACTCACGTGTCATATGTTTTATCATCTACATACCCGTAATACCTATGTTTATTTGGCTCTGAGATTGCTTTTTTACTCTTGATTAAAAAAAAAAATTTCTTTGATTTCTGACTTTTTCTATTTTTATATAATATTGCTAATTCTTAATTTATTTTGTTGAATATTTTGGATTACATTTTCCTTTTACATCTCTTGAGAAAATACTTATTCGTTAATTCTTTTAAATAGTAACAATTAATAACAATGTTTTTTTTATTTTAAATGTTTGTTTTCTATCGTTCATGTACTATTCTCTCAGAAGTTTTCAAAAGCAATTGCGAGTTCTGTAGAGTCTCATAAGTTTTTTTTTATTACGTGAACGTTAATCATTGATTTTGCAAAGCCTATGTTTTTTCAACTTTCAATAAAAATTTAAGGCGATTGGCGCTTTGGCGTTAAATGGGTGATTTATTTATCGTTCAATCCTGCACTTCGCAGCGACAACCCCAGTGAATAAAAAAATCATAAGCACACACATCCGAACGAACAAAATAATAAAACACTTCGTTTTTTGAGTAGAAAAAAGTGCACCGTACTTGGGCGTTATTTGAGTTGAAGGTCCGAGGGATCTCGATTTTCATTTTGAACGTCATTTTTTACACCACTAACACACATAGATCTGCCGGAAATTTCGTCTCGATTCATTCGTGATATTTTTTTTTCGATATCTCGACCGAAGCGTTGAAATACCAACTACTACACGAATTAGTTCAATTTCACCGGAGCACATGCATCGAGGTTAAAAAAAAAAAATCGAACAATTGCGAGATATCTTAGTGAGAGATGTAGCAAAAAGTTGTCAAATTGTCCGAACAGTTGACACGGCATGGCCCATAGGAATGGCACGCAAGCGCAGACAGAAGGAAGATCGCGAGGACGAGAAAAGCCGCTCAAAAAAGGAAGAAACAAAAATTCGTTGAAACGTGACACACTGTTGCGACGCGGAAATTTCGTTTTTCTTTTTCTTCTTTTTACTTTCGTTTTGTTTTTTGTTGTGTTCCGCTATTTTTTGTTCTTTTTTTGTGCACGCAGCCCCTTTTTTATTCCAGTCCCTTATTCACCCTCGCTTTCTTCCTCCTTTTGTTTCGTGTTCTTTTTTTTTTTGTCGCGAGCACAACGTGAACGTTTCGTTTTTTTTAACACTATATTCGACTGTTCGTTTAAAAAATTTTTTTTTTCAATTTTATTTTGGTCTCTCTACTTTCATTTCACTCTCGTTTGGCTGACGTCGACTGTTGGTTTTCTTTTTATCTCGCTTAATGGTTCGCGGAGTTGTTGAAAATTTACGAATAAGGGAAAAGAGCTCGAGGGTTGAAGGCAACGGTAGAGGTAGGAGGATTGTCGGTGCAATAATTCCGATCGCCCGAGATTTTTCTACCACCTTAAAAAATCGTTTTCAGATTCCGGGCGTCGCGAGCCACATCGACGCTCGTCGAGCATTCACCAACGTCGTTTTATACGCCGTGCAACTCACGCGATTGATCATTCACTTCCGGTCTGACGTGTTCTCATGCAAAACGATCCGGATCATTAGTTCGAATGTCAAGGGCAGGTCTCGGGGAAATACGTTTTTTTTTGGTATTTCTTCCCTCTCTCTCTTTCTCTCTCTTCCTATCGCAGCAACTCACGTCATTTTTGTGACTTTTCATTCACGTGGATTTTCCTGGCGGTTACGATTTTTCGAGACGAATGGTCCATCACTTGCCGCTCGGGAAATTAACGGAATGACGAAATATTTTTCAAGATCTGGATTCGAATGTCCTCGAATAAATGATCGCGTGAAATGATTCGTTCGATGCATCGAGACGCGATTATTCACTGCTCGTGATAGCCAATTTTTTTTTCATGATGAAATACCCGAGGATAATTCGTATATGGGTCGTTCTTATTTTTAACCTACAATAAAACGACGTTATTCTGTTTTTTTTTGGTTTTTGAAATACACATAATTGTGACTTCTGTAGGATTAAAAAAAAAGTTGCTTCTGTGTTTTCATTAGGACTAATTAAAGTTTCCTTTCCGGCTAATAAAAATTCTTT